>VUQK01013961.1:0-20546 GCA_015106715.1 Bujurquina vittata
AAAAAAAAAAAAACAGTAAGAGTGGGACGTTGTGAAGCTCTTCTCATCTCTGCATACTGTGTTGGAATCACTGATGAGAGGGTCCCAACAACAGTGGGCTCCACACCACTCATGCTTTTTTGCTTCTCTCCTCCTCTTCACCCTCTAAGTTAAACTCATTGCTCTCCTTTGGATCATTGCTTTCTATGCTGCAGGCATCTCTGGGAGACTGAAAAACATCTCTGCAAGGAGGATTAAAACTCTGAAAACAAGTGATGCTGGTTTTCCTCATTGTCTGAAGTTGATGAGATTTTTAAAAAATATTTTTTTCTGCTTTTCATCTGGAATAATGTCTTTGTGCTGGAAGAGAAGCTTCTGGTTGCCAGTGGCGTTCGGGACTGTGCTGTTTGCTCTTACTGCTGGTAATGCTGGACCGAATCAGGACAGGAGGCAGCCTCAATCGTCCTCGTGCTTTGGAGGCTTTGATCTCTACTTTGTTTTGGATAAGTGAGTTAACTGACAGACATAACCTGGCTGTGTTACAAGTTTTCTGTTGACAACCGAAAGGAGTTCATGATAAAAACAGTTTGGTATCCAGCAGTGGTTCTGCCTCCAGCAATGGCTTCACTATTCTGCTACCCTGAAACCTTAAAAAGTTTTTATGCTTCATGCATTACTGTAAAAGCCTATTTATGCATGCAAGTTAATATTGCATATTGACTTTATGTATAAAAGAATCATGCTTTATTGTATGTTTTTGGTGCTCCCTACAGCAAAAATCATGGTTTTGCCAAGTGTTTTTATGACATCATCACCCATTTTGTTATCATTGCACGTCTGATGTCATGCCATGCATGAAAATGGGTCAGTGACGCAATGTTTTCATTGCATCTTAATCCACATTTCAGTGCGGCTGCATGTCTACAGATGGTAAAGATTAATGCTGTTAGGTGTTCCTCCATTTTTTACACCAGAATTCCTCACGAGCAAAGTGAAAACCTTTTCTGGATCATTACATTTCTTTATCTTCTTGGATTTTCAAAGTCTGTGTATCTCAAGGAGGAGTCAGAATGTTTGGCATCACAAAGGGAGTTATTTGGATACACTGGCCATGATTTAGAAACCCTTTCTCTGTTTATCTAAGCTCAGTTTGACTTAGCTCTGTGTTTTCAGCAGCTTTGTTGCAGAGTGGCACAAATCTGCCACTTTCTTTTACAATTACTTTTGACATTTTTGGAGGGGGCATGGCATGGCTTCTTATGATTTTGCAGTTTTGTGGAGAGAGTATATGATACATTAGTAAATAAAACCTTAATTTCAACATTCTGCAAATTTAGAATTTTCCCAACTCTGCCTTTTAAGGTAATAACTTTATATTTAAGATAAATCATCTCACAGCTACAACAGAACTGATGCTTAAATTACTCAGGCTGTTGCCTTTGGACTGTAGCAGAGTACTTACCTCCTGACATTTGTGTTTTTAAAACCTGGCTTAAAATGACTTGTTTTTATTATATTTTCACCGGACGGCAAACTATTTGCCAACTAGGCCAAGAAAAAAAACATCCAACTCATTAAACTACTCATTTTTCTCATTTGAAGGATTTAATTGGAGAATTTATCTGTCGCTCCATTGTTTAGAGAGTCTCGACCTCCAGAAAGAGAGACAGATTTTCCAGTTGTCTAACAGTATGTGTCAGTGCCAAGTCCAGGCACACGCTATTTCTTGGAGGAAAAATGAGGCAGTTCTGTAATAGAGAGTGATTGTTTGCATTAGCCATGTTATAAAGACACAGGTTTTCAGGTGTGTCCTGAGAGCATTAATGGTCGGGCATTACCTGTTCCTGTAACTTTCTGTCTTCTCTCCAGGTGTGACTTTACTTTGCCTTTTAGCTGCACTGTCCTCCACCTGCCCTCAATGTCTTCCTACTGTATGTGCCTGATCTCTCTCCTCCTCTTTGCTCTTTTCTCCATGTCTGTGTTGCCTTTCTCCACTTGGTCCAGATGTTCCAGTGTTTCAGCCTGTTGGCTCAGATGTTTGTGCTGGGACTTGTGTCATGGTAACAATGGAAAAATATGTGTGTTATGAAAACACAATTTAAATAAAAGCCCTGATAATAATCAGCAGTGACACAGGCAAAAGACATCTGAGCACACAAAATGTCAACGTTATCAGCCAAAAACTGTAGCTGTGTACTTATATTGATACAGATAATTAAATAATATGACAACTTTGCCGAGCAGCTTCTCTGCTAAATCCTTTAATTCCTCCTTAATCTCTTTATTTTTATTTGCTGACAAAAACAGAGCAGGGTTTGGCTAACTTTGTTGTGAGAATTGCTATGCAATCAAGAAAAACATTAAGTAAAAACGTGACAGCAAAGAGAGAAGAAAGCTTGAGATGATTAACAGCAACACTGATCAGCTGTTATTACACAGCACTGTAGATGAAGCCTTAATGGAGCGCATTCTGATTCAGGTGCATGAAGAGGATTCTAACAGAAATCATTGCTTCATGAGATACTTCACAGAGTAAACCCACTGAGCATTTATAAGTATTCTGCAGGCTCTTTCTAATCAGCTGTTCTCTTTGTTAGCAGTTCTTTCCCCTGGGCACAGACACAAGGGCACAAAGGTCAGGGGCCTTGGCTATAAAAATAGACACAACTACAAACAGATGCACAGCTTAAAAAAAATGACCACAACAACTAGAAATAGGCATAAACAACAACAACAAAAAAAAGATCACACGCTTTATTTCAAACCAAAATACAATTGTCAAAATAGGCATAAACCCATAAGGTGGGAGATGAAACAATATACAAAAGACCCGAGAGATGTGGCTGTTTAATTTCTGGTGTTTGGGGTCTTTTTAAGACTCAGTCTTGCTCCTGTATGACAGGGCTGAAGGCTTTCTAAATAGCTATTGGCTAAGGCTACTGACAGACAACAGGTTGTGTAGCTTAGATGTTAAGCAGTAGTTAAAAAAACCCCAAAACACAATAAAACAAAAAATCCATCATCATATTAATTTGCCTTTTCTCTTCTCAGATCTGGGAGCGTGCAGAATCACTGGACTGAAATCTATCACTTTGTTGAACATCTAGCTCAGAAATTCACAAGGTAAAAAAAAAGTGTTATAGGAAGCATCTGTGGGAAAGTATGTAAGAAGAAATTATTACAGATGAATGTTTTCTCCTCTGTTTGCTCCAGCCCACAGTTGCGGATGTCCTTCATTGTGTTCTCCTCTGAGGGACGCATCTTAATGAGGCTCACAGAAGACAGGTGGGTGCAGTCCCCCCTCATCCGTGGTTTTAATCTTTGCTTCTCTGTCATCCAGCTGAAAGGAATGAGTGTAATACCAGATTTGGACAGAGGTCACATACAGTTATGAGCATGATTTTTATGACCAAGAAGAGGTTCCAGACAGAAACTTTCCCTTGCTGTGATCTCTGCAGAGTGTCACCAGTCTGCACAAATATTTAATCATATGAAGTTTGACACAATGTGGACAGTTTATGCATCCAATCTTTTAATGTTTCAGTGCTTCCTGTAGATATTACTCTACAAAGGGCTCATTTCCTGTCTGTCTGTGTGAAAGTGTTGCAAGCCAACACACACCAATACTGCTTCAGTTTATTCATCTGTTACACATTGCTCGTATTTTCTGAAACTGCTGCACTTATGGAATCTATTATCCTGTTACCACACCTCGGAGTATCTGGTTTTTTGCAAAACTATGTTCACAAATCAATCTGACAAAATAAATATTTCAATTAGATTAGATTATCAACCATTTGGATTCCCTTGTCTTCCGCGTGTCTGCTCAGGGAACGGATTCGGAAAGGCCTGGAGGAGCTTGAGTTGGTTCGACCAGGAGGAGACACTTTTATGCATCTGGGCCTCATGAGGGTGAGTTGACCCTCAAGCTGACACCTACTTCAGATGCAGCACAGACGCCACACAGTTCCAAGCATTAGATGAAGGAGGAGTTCCTTTATCGATTGCATGCTACTGCGCTGGTGCACTGTTTCCATTGATCTTTTCTTTTTTTTCACAGGCCAGTGAGCAGATATACCACGGAAACACAGAAGGTGCGTTTTCCTCCTCTTTATAATGAACAAATGAATGTTTTTCTCCTGCTTCTGTGGTTTATTGAACTAAATTGGGTGTTACCAAGTTGAGGGACAGGGGGTCAAGGAAGTCACAAGATAATTAGAGTCTGGGAAAGAAAAACACTGTAACATAATATTCCCATAAAATTGCCCTTTTTGTTCTTGTGTGTATGTGTGCGTGTGTGTGTGTGTGTATGTGTGCTGCTTCAGGCTATAAACTACTCACAATAAACAACTTGATAAAGCAGAACACAATTACTATTCATGGCTGAGGGGAAGAGGTAACCTTCAGTGTCGGCCTTTGATTTTTATGTTTATATCAGAAGCCAAAAGTTATGTCTTCAGTTATGGTTTTTGTTTGCTTTTTGACTTTAGGAGGGCTGTGGTTTGATTTATATTGAACAAGATATGTTATTATAACAATTACATTTTGCATCATGTAACTACAGGGTGCACATTTAAAGTACGTGATGTGATAGGTAAGTAAAACTGCAGCAGGTGTGACTGTGTTCTTTTTGCTTACAGGTTACCGCACTGCCAGCGTTATCATAGCTCTGACTGACGGAGAGTTACACGAAGAGCTTTTCTTCTACGCTGAGAGGGAGGTGAGAGGACAAAATACAAAAATAGGTCACGCATATTGTAACCAGGTGAAACACGTAAACGATTAAACATATGAGGGACCAGATCAAACGCTACCACTCTATACATCATCACTTTGATCCTCATCCTTCTGTCAGAAAATGGGGTCAGAGCCTCCATTGGATTTATACATCAGAGCTTAGTCATTCTTCTCGCATCTGCTCTGGCCTCTAATAATTTATCTGCTCCTCTGGTCATTCAGACTTTGCAGATGAAGGCGTGTGAAAGCGACAGGCTTTAATCAGCTTCGAGTGGCTTCAGACACATGTTGACAGTGGGGGTGAAGTGGGGCTGATGTTCCTGGAAATGTTCCTCCTGGAAGCTGTGGGAGGTCTTATGCTATTGCTCAGCATCAACAACAAAATCTATGGAAAATACCTGGAAATTTGGCTTGTGTGTTCTTTCTGGCATTTGGGGACATTTCTGTTGTTACATCATGTGTGATTAATATTCAGTGGAATTACGATGTTGCCTGACTTCTTTTAAAGACTTTTCCAAGGCCAGATAAACACAAGCTTTATTTGGCTATGCTGTGGATGATGTTGTGAAATGCAGAGGTGTAATTGAACCCAGGTGTTGAGCTTCTTCCTGTTTTTGCTGTAAATCTGTGTGTACCTGACAGGCCAATCGCTCCCGAAGTCTGGGTGCCTCGGTTTACTGCGTGGGGGTGAAGGACTTCAATGAGACGCAGGTGTGTGTGTGTGTGTGTGTGTGTGTGTGTGCTTTTACTCTGAAACTTACTGTCTTATAACACCACAGCTTGAGAGTGAAATGGATAGGGCTGTTGTAAAATTTAAGCTTTGGAAATCAAAACAGTTTTTTTAAGAAAAAAAACTGAAACCAGCATATTTTTTTAAGAATTACGTGCTTTATATTACATAAAGTCACAACTGTACGTAATTTAAACCCTCTGTCGCTGTCTCTGTTCATAGACAGCTGAAGCAAACGTATCTGAGTGAGTTAAGTATTCCAGCAAAGACATGAAATGTGTTTTAATTTATGCAGCTGTATCCAAGTGCTTGGTTTCCTAATCACAGCAACATGTCAAATGAAGACGTTTCCTTTCTTTGTTTGGTGCTTTAGCTGTTTTATTTTGAGGTCTAAAGCAAAGAAATTGTGTATTTTTATGATGGAACAGGACAATGTCTGCATAGGGATCTTGGTGAAATAAGTGTGCCACTTGTCAGTTGAGATTGCAATTTCTTTTCTCCCTAGCTGGCAAACATCGCTGATAGCAAAGACCACGTCTTCCCTGTAAACGATGGATTTGAGGCTTTGCAAGGAGTCATCGATTCGGTGAGCATTTCAGCGTTTTAAGTTCTACATGTTTGTATGTCTATGTCACACAGATGCTGATCATCTGCTCAGCACCTGAGTGACGCAAGAATAGCCTCTATGATCAGGACTTACAGACACAGGAAAAGTCAGAGGAAATCTTGTTGCTTTAATAGGCTTTATATAATCTCTCTCATTACCTCCCCTTTAATCTATCAACACGCTGATCAAATAATATGAAACTTTATCTTCTGAACAGAGACAGAATTCCAGGAAAACCTGCTGTGACGTTTCTTCTTTTCATCAGTGTGACTGACAGAAACTATCAAAGTATACACTGTGTTTCTTAAGACTGACGTCAGTGTTTTCCTCTCAAATGCTAGGATGAACATTTTAAATCAGTTTGTTGCGGAGGTGCTGATGTCACTGGGATATGAGGTTTGTTGAGCAGAGATAAGGGCCAGACAGCTGACTGACATCTGGAGCCGATTAATGGCAAGCTGAAAGCAGCTGCTTCTCACTCATGTGAAAGGCGCAGTTGGTCATGAATCGGTCTTCTTGATCTTCAGGGTTATAGAGGGTATGTTCCTGGACAGCAACAAATATATATTGCAGAATGCAAACAAGAATAAATAAAAGCTAAATTTAATTGGCAAAAGGTTGACTGTGGTGCAAACTGGCCATTCAAAGTGGAAAGAAATAGATTATCATGAGAGAAAGATAGTCACTGGAAGAATAAAATGGACAGCACAAAAACCATGATTCTTTTCTCAATGTGTCCACAGATCCTGAAGAAGTCCTGTATCGAGATCCTGGCAGCAGAACCATCCAGTATCTGTGCAGGAGGTAGATTTTACTCTAGTTCAGGGGTGGGCAACTTCAGGCCTCAAGGGCCGGTGTCCTGCAGGTTTTAGATGTGTCCCTGATCCAACACACCTAAATTACCACCTCAGTAAGCAGTCAAGTTCTCCAGATGTGCTCCATGTGTGCTGGATCAGGAACACACCTAAAACCTGCAGGACCCCAGCCCTCGAGGCCTGGAGTTGCCCACCCCTGCTCTAGTTCATCTTCCCAAGTCCTTTGACCTGATTTTTCACTGGTCTTTTCATTATTAATGGTAACTTTTCCATTTCCCAAATAAACAAATATATCATTGTCATTGTCTGGCAGCAAAATATCTAATATGTAATCATACACAGTAATTTTTCCTAAAGTACAAGTACTTGCCAGGATGGTACAGTTGGGGTCAAAAGTTTACATACACTCATCATGGGCATCAATGTCATGGTAGTTTGGTTCTTTTAATATATTTGTTTTCCAGGGTGGAATGATTGTACAGCATACATCTTTAATTACTTTAAAAAACAAGAATTGGGTACACAAGTTTGAGTTTATTTAGGATTTTCTCTAATACACACAGGTTCAAATATATAAATTACACACGCCCCCACTAATTTGCATCTTTACCAGATGCTTTTGGTGGCCATCAACAAGCTTCTGGCATCATTCTAGCTGGATATTTGACGACTCTTCTTGGCAGAATTGGTAGAAATCTTTAAAATTGGCTGGTTTCAAGGCACAGATCCAGCATTTAAGCGTAGTCCACAAATTTTCAATTGGTTTGGGATCAGGGTTTTGGGAAGGGCATTCCAGAAGCTTAATGTTAGCCTGCTTTATCCACTCTAAAACCAGTTTTGATGTGTTTGGGATCATTGTCCTGCTGGAACACCCAGTTGTGTCCAAGTTGAAGAATTTGGACGTAGTTCTCCTTCTTTATTAGTACATTGACTTAGTGCATTGTACCAGTAACACTGGCAGGAAAACAGCCCCAGAGCATGATGCTGCACCATGCTTGACAGTTGGTGCAACATTCAAAGTTGTTTAGAAATGACTCCAAGAGGCCATCACAACTTGTATAAATCTACAGTTTGATTTTTTAGATCTTCACTGAGTTCCCATTGTTCTGAGTACTGGTCAATCCAATGGGTGCTGTCAAACAAATCATTTTTATGCTGGCAAAGAGATACTACCAGTTATATTAATTATGGTCACTAATGAGAATTTAATAGGCCGTGGCCCTGTGAAAGACATTGCAGAACCCTCAGCACCACTTATTAAAATATTTAAGTGAATGTATGTATATATATTTGAGCCTGTATGTATACTTCTGACCCTGGGTGGATTATAGAAAATGCCAAATAAATTCATATTTGTTCACCCAATTCTTGTTATTCTTTTTTTTTTTATTATTAAAGATGCATGCTGTACAATATTTAAAAAATTACCATGACATTCATGCCCATGATGAGCATATGTGAATGTCTGCCCACAACTGTATAAGTTGGCTTTGTTTTAATATTTCAATTAAAGATCTGCTTCCTGTCAACTATTCAAAACGTTTTTGACAAGAAGCTCTCTCTAAGGCATTTTAAGGGAGAATAACCATGTTTTATTATAATTTGTGAATGAGATGACCTAATGTGTTTCTTTTCTCCTCATCAGAGTCCTTCCAGGTGGTGGTGAGAGGAAGAGGATTCCTTCATGCCCGAAATGTTGACAAAGTGCTGTGCAGCTTTCGAATCAACGACACCCTGACTAAGAGTAGGTGAAACATCGCTTATCGTCATTCAAGGGTGTTACCCCCTTATTCACTACATGAGCTGTTTTAGTGCCATAAAACATCAACGCTTATCATGCTGTTAAATTACGATGAAGACAGCTCGAATACACAGTTGAGTGAGCAAGACATTGTGAAACTCATCAGAATTACACCATTGCACCAGGCTGAGTTTCCCAAAAACCAAACACCAAGTGAGCCACACAGCTGGAACCCTCTGTGATCAAACTAGCAGCCATGTGTTATTTATGCATTAAAACACACACACACACACACGCACACACATACACTGTAATTCTACAGTCTGGGGAGAGAGAAAAAAAAGAAGCTAAAAACAAAAACAAGAGATTAAGGAGGACCTGCACCACACACAAAGGTAAGGGGGTTAAATGTCTTCACTCGGTGGCCCCATGGTCTTTAAAAGTGGCTTACTGTTATACTTGTGAAAACGACTTCCTACTACACATGCCACTGCATTTGCAGGAGGCGGTGGTTTAATTACAAAGCAGGGCATTGAGCAGAATTTACACACAAGAATTTAAATGTCTGCTCTGAGCTGGAATATGTTGCAATCCATGTGGTCCATACCACCATGACGGTTTGACGATTTTTCTGCTTTCCTTTGTTTTTACCGTATAAACCCATGAAAGCTGTGAACGCACAATGTAGTGTGCACAAATCACTGAGATGATTTTCTGCTGCTTGGATTTAAAATCTAATCGTTTTTGAGTGATATTATACAACTTCCTACAAACATCTGACATGCAAGCAATTTGAGCCAAATTATCTCCACATGTCAGTCCCATTATGCTCGCATGCTCCTCCTCCAGATTCATTCACTTTTCTAAAATGTTTACACACAGTCTTCTGAACTTTGCTTACTTTACATCAGTGTTAAGCTTTAAATGTAAATAATTAGGGCACGGTTAGCTTTCTCGGAGACAAATGTATCACTGCCTGTAAAGAAAACTGAAAGCAGCTATATGCAACTACACGTGTTAAGCAGATTTTTCCATGTTTGAGTTTGTACCCGCAGGAAAAAGTAGCAGCAAGTATAGCCAGGCGTGCAGGGATTTGGCAGGTCCCGTCCTGAGCTATTCATTGTTTTTGCGACAGATGTTGCACTGGACAACTGTGTGAATAGTGAAAGAAGAGACTAGACAAAATCAACACAGATGAAGGAATCCATACAAGTCCCATGGTCTGTTTGATAAACATAAAGCTGCGACTAGCCTGGCTCTGCTGAAATGTAACCAAATCCACAAATCCACCTAACAGCACTTTCAAAGCTGTCAGGTTAAACCATACAAAGTGGATGACACTGAAAAATTCTAGTTTGAGGGCTGATCTTCATCTAAGTTACATTTATAGACAAAAGCAGATTAGACACAAACAGTTGTGTTTTCCATGTCTGAGAGCACTGAGTAAGCACTCACAGTGCAGGCTGGAAAAAAATAATCCTCTGAACTTTTTTTTAATTTTGCAACTGTAACATTCTTCAGAAATCTACTGCATTTATATAATATGACCTTGTTAACAGTATGGCACAGGGCATGACTAATCTTTCAAAATAAGTCAGAATATTAAGCAATAATGCCAAATAATTTAGTGGTTAAAGACGAACTTTAGTCATCTGTCTGCACCTCCCAGTAAAACATGACCTCTTTTTGAGCTCGGAGAGTAAACCATCTAATAAACCATTATGACACGGGCTTCGAATGTTTGCCAGAATATTTTATCCACCACGGATTTAAATTGTGGAAATTTGCAACTGCAGCAAATCATGTTTCATCAGCTCTGAACTGGACAAAGTTGGTGCTTTGCTTTAATGGTGCAGAGCTACATCGAGTGCAAGGTGGGTGCAGAGGTGAAGCCCTACAACCTAGGCCAGTTTGTACTGGCGTGGAGCTGTTTTTGGCCCCGCCACCTCCCTCTCCTCTTCTCCTCCTCTCCTCCACCATTGTGTTTTTAGAGAAGAGCAGCCGCTCGTGTTGATTTCCTCAGTTCTGGGGTATGCGCGGCCCTTGCCAGGATAAGCAGATAGGCTTGCGCGATGATGTTTGTTGGAGACACTTTTCTAACAGCCAGCTGGACAAGGAGAGGACCTGCATTTTGCCCAAAAAACAAAAACTGTGGTGAAATTGTTTGTATTAGCATTCTTGGGCGGGATCCAGATGCATTCAGATGGAAAACAACAAAGTGCTTGTTTTGTAGACCCAGTCTTATTCTGTTCATTAATTGAGATACTGTGAAAGAGGTGATATCATTTGGCTGCTGTAAACAAATGCATAGTTTCTGCTCTTATTGTCAAATATTTATTGCATTAAAACAAAGTCAGTAAATTCATTTTACTGCAATCAGGCTATGATGACATAATAAAGGCTGATTGAAAGGTCAAAACCTGATTCAGGAGCTGTAGGTGCTGCCCAGTACTGCTCACAATTCCAGTCAGGAAAGTTCCTGTTCCTGTTTTTCAAGACCTTTTCCCCCCTCTGCTTCTCTAGTGGTGAAGCCCTTGGTTGTAGAAGACACATATCTTCTCTGCCCTGCGCCGGTGCTTGAAGAGGAAGGGATGTAAGTCGTATAATTTACGTAAATAAATGTGAGGTTTCATATGAAACCTTCTACTCTGCTTTTCAAGGTTAAAACACAGCTAAGATATTTTTCTTTTTCTTTGCCAGGGCAGCAAATCTTTATGTCAGCATGAATGAAGGTCTCAGTTTCATCTCCAGTTCGGTCACAATTACCACTGTGAGCTGTGTGAGTACAATGTGATACAGCAGCTTTTGGTCTTAAGCAGGGCCTTGGATCGGCGCAGGGTTGAGGTACAGACTGCACGGAAGATAAACCCAAAAGCACCTCCTACAAAAGCGGTTTACATCTAGTGCTTTTCTAGTTCGGACAGCCTATGCTGACGTGTCTGTCTCTTTTACAGTCTGATGGGACCATCCTGGCCATAGCTCTGCTCATCCTGATGCTGCTCCTCGTCTTGGCGCTCCTCTGGTGGTTCTGGCCTCTGTGCTGCACTGTGGTTAGTTCTCTGAAACAAAAAATTCAATGAAAACATGCACTCTGCTTTTTAAATTGTACAGAGGGCTGCTGCTTGCAGGCTATCAGACAGAGAAAAGTACTTCTTTTCTGTTATATGCTGATAACATCTTTAAGTATTCATGCTGCTTTCCAGGGGTTATTGTGAGTGACCTCCAAGTCAGTATATTCACTTAAAGAGCTATGATCTTTCCATTTATGTGATTTGGTGCTAATGGTGTGGAAACAAAAGTCTATATCGGCTGAATGTTTTGGTTGTCACTATCAAGCATTTAGTCAGGGGGATAACTCGTCTCACAAAAAATGGTTCTGTGAAAGCCATCCTCTCTGGGCACAGGAAAAAGAGGAAGCGCTTTTCTACAACACGTCTGTGGTCTTATTTAGGCAGTGGCCAAACTGTAAGCATCACAGCAAACTCTCTTGCTACCTCCTGGCTGCTCTACAAACCTTTCAGAGCTCTCTTTCACATCTCTTCACAATGCACTCGAATGTTTCCAGAGCTGGAAACGGGAAAGCTGCGAACTGCCAGAGAGAGATGTCAGCTTTTACAACATGGCTCTCTCGCTCTCCTCACTCTTTTCTGTTCTTATCAATTTGCTTGCAAGTTTAAGTACGAGCAGCAAGTGTGTTTCGGAAAAACGACACTGGGTTACCAAGGGGAGCCTTCTCTCTCTCTCTCTCTCTCTCTCTCTCTCTTTTACAGGATTTGGAAAAGTGTGCAGGAAAAATCACAAATAAGACTCAGAGTGACGTAATTTGCCAAATACATTTAGTGGAGAGGAATCCATCTTTATTACACCCATGGAAAAAACAAAACACTGACAGCTCATGCCGTGACATCTAAATAGGAAAAAAGGTTACATGGGGATAAAAGAGCAAAGCCTATTGTGGATTAAAGTCTGCATTGTTGTGCATTCAGCCAAGCTTTGAGTTGCATAACAACAAATTAGGTGGATAAATTGTTTTCTTTCCTATTTATTTGATGCTATCTAAAGTACAAATACTATAAAAGTTACCTATAAACGTAAAAGGCATAACGTGGTATTTGTGAGCTTGTTACTCTCCTCTTGCTTTAACAAGCAACCTCCGGCCAAAAAATCTGGATTGCAGATTTCTAGGTCGGTGCATTGCTCTTGTATGTTGTAGAAACTAAAAAGGAAAAACATTTCTGAGCCATTTGATATTGTCTAGCCCGTCACTGTGCATAAAGCGCACATCGTTCTGACAAGTGGACCACACACACAAAAAAAATAATGTCTCCATGACTTCTGTCATCTCTTGATGTGCGCCCTCCATCTTTTTCCTCTCATGCAGTGTTTTTTTCATCCACAGATCATCCATGAACCACCACCACCAGTTCCGGAGGATAGTTCGGTAGGAGCTTCACAATTTCCACCTCCTATTTGTTTCCTGATGACTCAAAAGAGTGGTTGTAATTTAAGAGTGTTTAGGTTGTGTAATTGGTAAAGTGACAGCTTTTAGACCTCAATAACCATGCGGCGTCACTCACTCCCTCACTTCAAACTTTCATCGCTTGTTTTGCAGTTCATATGATGGGAGTTAACGCCCTCTCAGAGCAGTGAAATCCTGACATTTACTTTTTTTTTTCAAATTAGAACTCTTTGGACCTTCAGTAATAAAACTTAGGCTAAGATAAAACGTAATAACAGCACAATTTCGAATTAGTTTTAAGATCAAACGGTCCAAGTGACTTGATTAAAATCCATTTTGACATCCACAAAACGCACTGCAGCAACAGTGGGACATATCAGACTGCATCTGTTTGCACCAAATTAAACAGAAAATTAGGTTTAACTGCTAAATTTAAATGCCAGTGACATCCACGGCCTCAAAGACAGCTTTCATTACGGTCTCCTCTGTGCGACATCCTGGTAGGATACGAGTCAGACAGAGTTTATTAAAGAGCTGAAACATCACAAGTTTGGCTAGTGGGCTTTTTCATTTCCTTTGATCTGACAAACCAAAGCAAAGGGGACATAATGACAACTCAGGAGGAGGAAGGACAGACTGAGAGGTATTTGCTCCAGTTTGCCTGGTAACAAGTAAGACAATATTTCCAGTACTTTATAAAAGTCTGGAGCTGCCTCTTTTTTTCTTTTTCTTTTGTTTCCAAGAAGCCAGATTTTGTTGTATTTTTTTAAAGCGGTCTTAAGCAATAGTTCCCCAGGCTTTCTGAAGGTCTTTCAAAGTTTTTCTTTGGACATTGGCAAAGAAACAGTTTTAAATTGCATCTTTAAGCATGTTGCTACTTGCAGCCTGTTGCAAAAACATATAATTTTTCCTGTTTTTTTTAATGGAATTTATGAAAAATGCCAAAGACAACACGGTCTGACAGACATAAAATAGTATTTTTGCACCAAGGTGAAGACTTGGCATATCTTGGCTCGGTGTGCAGTGTGTCCTTACAAAATTTATGGAAGAAGCGGCAGGCCTAAAAAACTACAGCAGATGAAGAATATCTGAAAGCCATAACCTAAAGAAATAAGGAAATCAGCAAAGACCTGACACAGGAGCAAAAAGATGCATCTGAACCTTCATTTGATCCATCTACTGTTCACTGAAGCCTCATCAGAATGGCTTCAGAGGAAGGGTCGCTCTCAAGATGAAATTCTTAAGAAAGGGAAATGGAGAAAAGGCTGAGATGTGCCAAATTACACAAGGGCTGGACTGAAAATCAGTGGTAACAGGTCTTATGGAGGTATGAATCTAAATTTGAAATCAGGAAAGAGGTACAACAGCCATCTGTAAAACACAGTGAAGGCTCTGTGATGGTTTGGGGCTGCATTGCAAAAGAGCTTTGAATGTCCTTCAAGTAGCCCGGAGAACTATTCTTCAAGACTAAAGAAATTACTAGAAAGCTACCTTAGAGAGTTCAGGCTGGGTAGACGACTAAAGGTGCACATACCAAATAAAGAATTTCAAGCTCTTTAAAATAGTACAACCTTTTTGCATTTAGATGTAAGTTTGCAGATGTTTCAATAAATTGCTGCACCCATTTCCCAATTTCTTAGCAATGTATAAAGAAATGATGGGTGGCTCAAGACATCTGCAAGGGGAGTCTTTTACTTTTACACTCTGTATATTGTAACTTAGTTCAAGCTGAGGGACAGTAAAAATTGTCAAGTGGTTCAATAAATAAATAAATGAAAAACTATTTCCTGTTGCTCTACGGCAGGATGATGAAGACTTTGAAACCCCCAAGAAAAAATGGCCGACTGTAGACGCCTCCTACTATGGAGGAAGAGGAGTAGGGGGAATCAAAAGGATGGAGGTGAGCTTTAATGAATAAACTACTGTCTGCTAATGAAGAAAGTTGGTCCTGAAAGCCACAGACTTCCAGAAATTTCAAATAACACAGTCAAATCACTTAACTCAACATTTGCCAGTGGTGATTCAATTAGAGGTGATGTGTGGCAACACCAATTACTGACTGTCTCTATTTTTTACTATTAGGTTCGCTGGGGTGAAAAAGGTTCCACTGAAGAAGGCGCAAAGCTGGAAAAGGCCAAAAATGCCAAAGTAAAGATGCCGGAGCAGGAGTATGTGTCAACACCCACTCGAGTTCTTAACAATGGCATGCAGAAACCTCCAGCGCCACGAAACTGGTATTCACCCATCAAGGTACGGGAGCGAGCAGCCAGGAGGAAGAATGTGTGGGGGCCGCGTCTGACTTTCAACGGCATTATTGAGAATAAGGGTGGCACTTGAATGGGGAATCAATCAGGACTGACCTAATATTTAATGATCACTAATTAGGAACTTCTGAGCAGCTTAGTCCAATGCTTCACTAGGGGAGCACATAAAAAGTACAGTAGGTAATAGAGAAGTAATGCTGCAGTAATGGGAAGGTAGCATGATGCTTTGCTTCTCTCAGTTCTGAATAAGAAAGCAGGGTGTTATCTTGCTTTAGAGATAATTAATTGCCTAATTATTACCTAATGAGTCACTCAAATGGTATCTTCCAGCTGGTTTTCAGTAACGATTATCTACAATCCCACATCTAAGAGTTAGGATGCTGTGTTAAATGTAAATAAAAACAGAATGCAATGATTTGCAAATCTCAAACTCATTTTATTCACAATAGAACACAGAAAACACAAGAGGTGTTTAAAATGAGAAAACGCATGATTATAAGAAAAATATGAGCTCCTTTGGAATTTGATGTCAGCGCCATGTGTCAACAACGCTGACTGGGCCATACTCTGTGCAGCATCCCCTCTCCATCTAACAGCAGTCCTTAAACCTCTGGGAACATAGGAGACCAGTTACTGGACTTTTGGGAGAGGAATGTTGTCCCATTCTTGTCTGATAGAGTTGTTCCAACAGTTCTGGGTCTTTGTCATATTTTTCATTTCATGATGCTCCAAATGTTTTCAGCTGGTGGAAGGTTTGGACTGCAGGCAGGCCAGTTCAGCATCCACAGTCTTCTACTGTGAAGCCATGTTGTAATAGGCACAGTATGCAGGTTAGCATCATTTTGCTGAAATATGCAAGGCCTTCCCTGAAGAACGACATCATCTGGATGGGATCATGTGCTGCTTTAAAACCTGGATATTCTTTTCAGCACAGATGGTGAGTTTCCAGACGTTCAAGTTCAAGCTCCATAGGCACTGATGCACCCCCATAACATCAGAGATGCCCCTCCTCTTTAGTCCAGAGGACACGGCATCCATGGTTTAAAAAAACAATTTAAGAATTTCATTCATCAGACTACAGAACACTTTTCCACTTTGCCTCAGTCCTTTTTAAATGAGCTTTGGCCCAGAGAAGATGCCTGTGTTTCTGGATTATGGTCACATATGGCTTCTTCTTTGCATGATAGAGCTTTAACCTGCATTTGTGGATGGCACAGTGAACTGTCTTCACAGACAGTGATTTCTGGAAGTGTTCCTGAGCCCATGCAGTCATTTCCATGACAGAATCATGTCTGTTTTTAATGTAGTGCTGCTCGAGGGCCCGAAAATCATGGGCATTCAATGTTGATTATCGGCCTCGTCCCTGTGCAGAGATTTCTGTGGGTTCTCTGAATCCTTTGAACATGTAATGTACTGTAGCTGATGAGATATTTAAAGTCTTTGCAGTTTTACATTGAGGAACATTATCCTGAAACTGCTCCACAATTTGTAGATGCAGCTTTTTGCAGATTGGTGAACTTTGGCCTCTCTAAGATGCTCTTTTTATATCCAATCATGTTACTGACCTATTGTCCTTGAACTGGATTAATTGCAAATTGTTCCTCCAGCTGTAGTAAAAATGACTTTTTTTGAGACATGTTGCTGCCATCAAGTTAAAAGTGAGCTAATATTTTTCAAGAAATAGTAAAATGTCTTAGTTAAACATTTGACTACTTCTGTGTTCTATTACTATATGGGTTTATGAGATTTGCAAATCACCGCACTCTGCTTTTTATTTACATTTTATGCAGCATCCCAACATTTTTGGAATTGGGGTTGTACTACAATGTCCTACATCAGATGTGATCGTGGAAATGCTGAAAAACAGCTATTGCAATGCTCCTTATCCATTCCTCACAAGTGTTACCTAAACAGCTTAAAATAAACAGGAAATGAGTTTCAACTGCACCACATAAAAATTAGTAAATACAGGAGAATTCGAGGGTGACTTGGTTAAGACGAATTAGGAGGTATTAGAAGTGTGGTAATTGTGATTTTCTTTTAATAGTTCTGCTATTATATACACTACACACAACACAGCATCTGCCACAAATTACTCCATGCTAATCTGTCTGACGGGATGTTAGTAAAAGTATACTGTTTTAGTGACAGTGGCATCAGTTGCGTCAAGGTAATAATGCTTAGGTGACAATGGGCACACAGTCCCATTCCATGGGGTTAAAGGAGTCATTCTAAAGCCTTCCCAGTCAGCAGGGGATTGCTAATAGAAACCAGACTCCTGTTGGATTGACCTCCAGGGAGAAGGGGCTGCACAGCCAGGAGTTTTTGTGAGGAAAAACAGCTGCATATTTTCTGTTCTTATCCTCAAAGTATTTGCTGTGTCTAAAAACTCTGAAGAGTCGACTTACAGTGGACTGAAACCATTTCAGTTTGTCACTTTGAGATTGCTGTAGGAATTAAACAATACATTAAAACTGCAGCTTAAGTCATTTGTGTGAAAAAGAATGCAAAAAAAAGGTTGTGCCAGAAACCGACTTTTAAAGAAGGTAAATAAAATAAGCTTCATCAAGAATTTTAGAGCCTCTTAAACATTTTGGTCTCTCCTCTGTCCCCACAGAGCAAACTGGATGCATTGTGGGTGCTTTTAAGAAAAGGCTATGACCGTGTGTCTGTGATGAGACCTCATCCAGGTGACAAGGTAAGAAGAATGCCAACACTGCACTGGTAGGCACTGAGCATGCATCACAAATCATTCTGCAGTTCACAAACTGACGTAAGGCTTGGCTGTGCATTGGCACTTGGCAGATGAAAATTAGCATTTGGAAAGAGTCTCCTGTATGCGAAAATGTTGAGAAAGTGGACCAGCTGTAAGCAATGAAGTGTGCGCTGCGAGACCCATGGGAAAACTTGCGGTGGGATTGGATTTAGATTGCAGCGTCTGGCTGCAGTGCGCTGTAATGTAAAGGCGTCTGGTGAAGTCATTCCAAAAAAACAAAATGAAATTCCTCAAAGGCCAGCTGCAGTGGGGGGTGACAGTGCAATGACCACTGTAGTTGGCCGCTAACATAAAGTCAGAGACTGTGGAGTCTGTATGTGGTGAAAAATGGGTCTGAGGGAATTGTGTGCCTAAAAATCTCACCACAAGCGTTTATGTAATGATTCATTTTTCTCTGGGTCAGAGTGTTGATCTAAAACCATTACCGTCACAGTGTGAAAAGACATTGCTGGCAATTGTACATTTAAACAAGTATTTAGACATTTTCTAGAGTTTTCAATGCAACTCTTGTGCATTGTGTAAATCTACAGTTACTGAGCTCGTTTCAGATGCGAAACTATAAACACGCCGGAGAGGAGCATCTACTGGTAAAAGACAGGCCTTTAAATACCATTCAAGGGAGAAGCTGCTCCTATTGTTTTCACAGAGCTGTGCAAGGTGACACACAGCTGTGCTGAAAGATAGAGCTGAAGTTTGAAGATGAAAGCATGCTCAAGTGATGGGACCATAACCTCAAATGGTGATGCTGGTGACGAGAAATATTAGTAGACCAATTTTCTGGTATAAAATTTGAAATTTGTGTGAAAATACCAGTTACACTATGTGAGGTTGTGGAAGCATGTACTAGAATTTGGCTAAAACAACATGAAAGCATGGATCCATCCTGCTTTGCTGCAATGATTCAGGCTGCTACTGCTGCTGCTGGTGTAATGGTGTGTGGGTTATTTTCTTGGCATACTTTGGACCCTTTAATAGACCACAGCGTACCCATCTTCTGATGGCTGCTAACAGCAGGATAGAGCGCCATGTAACAAAGCTTGTGACGTGGCGGAACAGGAAATTCACATCATGGATGTGCAACTGTGTGATGCTATCATGTCAATATGAACCAAAATCTCTGAGGAATGCTTCCAACAGCTTGTTGAATCTTTGTCGTGAAGAATTAAGACAGCTCTGAAGGAAAAAGGGGGTGCAACCAGTGTATCTGGCAAATTCCATAATTTATGTTTTGGCAGCTGTAATGTTAGATGCACTCTATATACTGTAATTTTTTTTATCACTAAATGGCTATAAAACTCCTGGTGTTGATACTTTCTGCAGGAATAAGCTTAGTCTGGTTTATTATTAATTGGTGAGTATGGGTGCTTCATCTTCATAAGTACAGTTATGCACTGACAGAACAGCAAGGCACTCAGGTCATGCAGAGGAGGATGTGAAGTTAAATCTGAGGAAAAACCTATCAGGATTTAAAGTGAATGATACTTTAAAGCTTTGCTTTGCCTCCTTGGCTGTATTTTTTGTTTTGAAGTAAGCCACATGTTTTAGTGGGTAAAAGGTCTGATATGTAGGTGAGCCAGTTTAGCAATCAGGTTTGTTTTCTACAGTCATGGTGTTGTAATACATGCAAAATGTGGTTTGGCACCGTTTTGCTGGAATAATCAAGGCGTTCCCTGATTTAACAACAGAATTTTTTTTCTTTGCATGGTAGAGTTTCAACTTGTAATTGTGGATGCAAATCAAGGTGTTTCAATACTATTTTCCAGTCTTGTCCATCAAGTACAGAAATTTCACTAGAATGAATTTTTTTGAAATTATGCACTGCAGACAATTTAATCTACAAACATTTGCAATTTTGCATTGAACAAGGTTGTTCCTAAACTGTTCCAGTATCTACTGGCCCATGCACTCTCTCAGAGTGCTGTTCCATGTGTTTTTATTTGTGATACACAACATTTTAAGTAATTTGCTGTTCCCCTCCCAACATTTGTGATGCCTACTGAAGGCATTAA
Organism: Bujurquina vittata; assembly: GCA_015106715.1. Classification (NCBI taxonomy): domain Eukaryota; kingdom Metazoa; phylum Chordata; class Actinopteri; order Cichliformes; family Cichlidae; genus Bujurquina; species Bujurquina vittata. The sequence goes on from VUQK01013961.1 coordinate 20,118, forward strand.
ATTCAAAATGAGCTTCTTTGTTGTCTTTGTACTTCAAAAAAAAGTAAATATAACAATGTAATGATGTGCAAATGATTGCATTCTGCATGTATTAAACAGCATCTCTGAGAAACAAACACTGTCCAAGTGTGTCTTCCTCACTATAAAAAGAGGGCTATTAGTTCACTGGAAAAGAAAATACTTGTTTGTACTTCCTGAGCAGTAAACAGGCTTGTTCTGATTGCAATTGGGAGTATATTTTAAAAGCTTTGATTTTTATAACTTGCCCTAAATGAGTGCAGCAGTGGGAAGGAGGAGGCCAGCTGATCCAGTGGCTGCTGGAGGAAAAATCCTGTTACGTGTCACTTTACTGAGCCTTAAAGATTGTGATTGAAAAAAAAAAAAAGTCAGAGGACAAAACACAGCAGGCAACCGGGCACAAGAACCAAC
>VUQK01013962.1:0-2500 GCA_015106715.1 Bujurquina vittata
TGGAATGTGTATGTGTGTGTGTTTCTGTGTGTGTGCATGTTTCAGGCCATATCATGTTGACATTCTTTTATAAATATGAACACTAGAACAATCTGAATTATCTCGGTGTGGTTTGTGTGTGTGTGCGCGTGCGTGTGTGCGTGCGCGTGTGTGTGTGTGTGTGTGTGTGATGAAGTAGATCCACAAGATTTGATCTTTTTATGAGTCTATGTGCAGTGATAGCTTTTTAGATAGCATTCTTCAGTAATTGAGCCTTGTGCCTGAAGTTGAGCTCTTTTAATTAAAGATACAATAAAGCACAATGGTGGTAAGTGAGTGGCTTTATTACTCTCTTCATCTCTGTCCGTGTTTCTTTATTGGTCGGGACACTGGATGAGTGTTATCATCAAGCGGAAATTGTCCTGGGTGTGAATTAAAGCGGTAATCTATGAAATCACTCTCTTCCTCACACTTTCTACCTCTCTTTCTTCCTCTCGACTATATTGAGCGTGTGATGACAACCAGTGGCGGTAATTACATCAACATCATTAATCTGCATCAATATTCATGCCGCAGTGAAAGAGGATCTGTCTTCTCTGCCTAAAGAAGACTGGTAAAACACTAGTCGGGAGTTATTACAGCAAAGAAATGAGTGGATATTATTTTCCTGCAATAGACGTGAAAACGTAAGCAGTAAAAGCTGCAAATGAGAAACACACGTGTTCATTGTGTTATTAGGTCCACTGTGTAATAACCACACAGTTACTGAAAAAACAACTCTGTTGACCAGAAATTGGCTCTGATTTTCAGACCCGAGTCCCTCATTCCTATTGGTGCTTAACAAGACAGTAAGAAACATGGTGCCATTGCTACAGAAGGAATCAGACTAATATTATTAGTTGAGCATATTAGCACATATTATTACATAACTCTGGCCATGATTGATTTTAAGTGACCCTATTCCTTGCACTGTGTCACATTTCTGTGGAGCAGCATAATCTCCACTGGTTATCCTTTAATTAAAAACAGACCAGCTTTATAAATCAGAGAAACTTGATTTCCAGTGAAGGTGCCCTGTATTCATTTCTAAAATAATCTGATCTTCTATATTAAACAACAAAAAGGCTAGCTAAATGTAAATTAGTGATCGTATTAACAAAAACAGAGCAATGGGGAAAACCGATGTACATAAAGGAAGACAAAAAAGTAAAAAGGAAATTAGAATTCCAAACTTATTAGGCTTATTTTGTATTTACACGATTTTAACTGTGTGATTAAGCTACATGCATATTGCCAACACACGCACACATACATCTGAATATGGGCACTACATTAGGGCATCCAGGGGAAAACTTTCTCTTGCTGACATTTTGAGAAGCAGGGGAAGAAAGACAAAAAAAAGAGACATCAAGAGTGAAATTGACAGAAGAGAAGGACAAGGCCAGAATCCAACATGACAGAGGTAAAAGTTTTCCAGTCAGGCCAGATATCCAAGATATCCCAGAGACACATCTGCTCTGGTAATTATGGAAGTCTACCTGTCATTCTTTGTACTTACTGTGTGTTTGCATGTGTGTGCATACGTGTGCGTGTTTTTAATGCAGCACTGGGGAATGTCAAGAATTTGCCCGTCTAGAAGTGTCCCCACCAGGTTGGGTGGTTTTATCAGCTGATCTCATCCTCCCTTTGAACCCTACCTAAACCTGAGGGATCATAACAAAGAGGTCAGAGGTCAAGCTGTTCATCATTATACAAACAGGAGACAAAATGAGGGCTGAAATAGAGGATGAAAATGTGCATCTGCAGAATGTACACATGCAACAGGTTCAGTTTAAACACCTCTGGTATACAACCTATATATAACAATCAGTAATAGTTACACTCATTTCATAACATTACAGACCTCAAAATATTGCCAATATTTCCCAAATTACTTCTGGGAAATTCAGTTAAGTTACCACAAGGCACCAAAAGCAAAATGCAGAAACTTCAGAATTACAGAAATCATTGCGCATTACTCAAAATCTTTTTCTTGTTTTCTTAAACAGGAAATTATACTGTACACATCTTTAGTCAAATCTGACATTTTCAAATGTAACTAACTGACCCACAGTGGTGGTCCATGTATTGTGAAGGTCAATAGCCGGTAACGAGTGACTGTTTAAAGTTGGCCTTGATTCGTTCTTTGGCTGTGTTCTGATTGGTGCTATAATGGGTACGATGATGACATTTGTCTTCAGACTCTTTGCCAACATAAGTAATTGCTTGAACCCTGCCATCCCAACAAAAGTGACAGAGTGATACTATTAATGCATGTTTGCCCGAAAAGGGAAAAGAAGCATTACACACACTCATTTGTCATCCGCTGACAAGCTGTGCAACAGAAGTGCACGAGGCCCAACATCAACAATGTTTGCGCTGAGGGAAAGGCAGGGAAGTGAAATCCTACAAAGAGAAATCCAGGAAAGAAGTGACAGAACAGAAAGGAGGGTTTGATGGGTGAAACATATTTAAGAAGGAA
>VUQK01013962.1:5000-13504 GCA_015106715.1 Bujurquina vittata
GAAATGTGGATGTGTCAAGAAATGAAATGTGGGTAAGAGTAGGACGGGCAAATGGAGAAAGAGTTCAGTTTATGAATTCGGTGCAGTCTAGTTTAATTGCATATTGGCTGAAAGACGTGACCTGACTATTTACTTTAAAAAAAAAATCAAATATGATAGTTATCAATTATACTGAAAAGGATGTCTAACATTTGCAACACTTTCATGTTGCCATCCTGCAGAAAGCTTGTAAGAAATCTTTGACCCATCTTAGCTAGCTCATTTTCAATGCTTTCTCCACAGGTAGCTGTTAGGCTGAAAGGATTAAAGAAGATGATTCTGCTGTTTTCTCGTGGCTTAGTTGAATCAGATGATCAGCCAAAAGCCCAACCTCCATTACAATCCACCAGCAAAGACCTCCAGCCTCACGGACACCTGCAGGGACAAATATTTTGACTGACAAGGACAGGTGGACCTTCCATATTCACATTCATGTCACATCTATCTAGCTGCAGATAAAATAGTTTCACACACATACACAGTCAGATCTCCAAGTTCTAATGACACAAAACTGTAGTGAAAGTAAACTAAGCCACAGCCTCCCATGTTTCCTCTGGCCTGTTTCTGCCCAGCAGACTCATATCAAAAGCCCCTTTTGGGGACACAAAGTATGGGAAAGTTAAACGTGCAAGCATGCACGCACACACAACACCCTTCTCTCTCACACACACACATACACAGAAGACAATGTGGCACAAAGTAAATACAACTCGTCTGTTTTCTCATCTGATGGAATGTGTGAAGAGCTATGGTGATGCACTAACGCATTTATCCATATATCTATAGTAAGATATATGGTCCTGTGCCTGAGCGTGTGTGTTATGTGTGTGTGCGTGCGTGTGCAAACTCTTGCTTTCGGTGCTACGGAGATGCACCCAGCCCACAGAGATGGCCCAATGCAGGTGTATTCCTGAATGCGTGATACATACAAAAGAGCCCGCACAACAGCAGAATAACAAAGTCTCTTTTCTCCCTCTTCACCATGCAAGAGTGAAAGATAAGCTGTGGGCTTCTTTTATGAGCACAAACCGACTCAGAGGGATGTGTCTAAGTGAAAATTCACTTTCAGGTGGGTCAGGTTTCATAGCAGAGCAGGTTCAGCTATTAACTGGAAATGATTTGTTTTCATGAATATACAGAATTATCACCTGAATCTGAAACGTCAGACATCTTTACCGGCTCAAGCTTTTATAACTCTGGCCTTAACCTTCAGCATTTTTTACAACTCAAATTACTCTTACAGCATTGATTTAGTGTAAATAATGAAGCTTTTAGCCAATATTAGAGATATATGTCCCTCTATGGTCAATGAAGACCAAAATAAGAGTACAAAATAATGAATATGGAACTAATTTCGCAAGGTGGCGAGAAACAAATGGTTTGTGATGGTAGATATGTTAAAAAATAACAACTACTTGGTAAGAGGTTCAACAAAAAATAAACTATTTTTGTTGTTTTTATAGTTTCCCTTTTATTCAATAGAAAAAGGGTGAATGCATTTATTGAATGAAGAATGTCCAAATGTTGCCACAAACGTAAAGTGAACATCTACAAAATGTTACCAATCAAGAAATCGCTTTAAAGAGCCAAATGTGCACCAAAATCAGCATGCTCAAAAGTATAAGGGGATCTTTTTTTTCTTTCTTTTTAACATCTTTTAAAACTTATATAACTGTATGCAAAAATAAATAAATAAATAAAAATAACTCCAGTTCAAGTCTGCTCAGTGGAACGTTCAATCTCTTGCATGAAATCCACTTGACAGCTAGATGGAAATGTAGCCAAAGAGACACAAAGAAAGACAGAGAGACAGAGCAGAAGGGGTTGCAAAGGGTAACATGATTGGCATTTCTGAGATGCCTTTGAAGTCTTTTGTTTTTTGTGGGCATGTATATGTGTATGTGTGTGCATTTTTTTGTGTATGCGACTGTGCATGAGGGAGGGAGGTCATCAAACCAAAGTGAAATTTAACAAGCTCTAACTTCTTAGATGACTTTAAATTCTTCATAAAACACCCAGACAAAAAGGGAAGAACAAGAAACCATAGATGGGCATATTTTCTCAATTTCGGACTTTAATGTTTCTACTTAAATAATACAAAAAAACATCCTAAATGTCCTTTTTTTTCAAATTCTAGCTAACTCATATTAATTACTGTGAATCCCTTCAGTAATTAGTATTATATGTTTAGTATCATATCAAGGCCTCTTGATTATCTTAAATGTTGCAATTAAAAGTCTAAAATTTTCCATCTCTATCCTTTTTTCTCTCTATTAATGTCACTTTACGGTACAGCAAGTTGCCTCTGATGCTTGCCCATCTCGTTCTCATCATTTCTTCTTTTATGTATCAATATGCTGACATACCAAGCGTGTGTGCATAGTTCACGCAGACATACAGACCCACGGAATGGAACAGTGAGCTGATACAAAACACACACTTGCACATACTCGTGCAGACAAAGCGCATTTATTGAAAGATGGCACATGTTGGCTCTTAATGAAAAGGCTGACAGACAGAACAGGGAACCGTGAGGAAGGAAACGGAAATAAGCAGCACTCATCCCCTTTTCATTTGATTCTCTCATTTCCCCTCCATCCCACTCCCTGTTGAGTTTTCTCGCACCTCTTTTCGACTCAATCACCTGCATTTTTTTGCAACTCTCCTCAGATGCTGTAAATGCTTCCATGAATGGAAGCGTAAAATCAACCCTTAAAAAAAAGCAGCTGTAAATTTTGAGCATTTGTGAAAGAAAATCTTGAAATGTGGGGAAACTTCAGGAGCCATTAAAGGTTTTTTTTACATGCATTTTTTTTTTTTTGGTGCAGTGTGACAAAGACAATTGTTTAGGTGCCCCTGTTGTTTAGCATCATCATAAAACTAATTTCAGATATTTTGTTGATGCCACATAGATTACATCTTCTTTCACTGTATCTATTCACCTATTTCAGTGCATCATAAGGTCCTTCTTTCTCTTGAACTTTCTTTCCATCTTTTACAGACCACTTCTTTATCCACTATTCTCCCTCCCCCCCAGCCAAACCAGCAAGGAATGCAGCTGATGAGGATTTCCCAGACTGTGTGTGTGTGAGCGCGCCTGTGTGTGAGTGCATGTGTGTCTAAAACATTCCTACCCCCCGTTATGCAGAAGCACACACCTGCAGGGCACCTGAGGTCACAGGGTCCCCTAATACACACATACATATACACACACACACACTTTGTGGGACATGCATGACTGGGCACCAACTACCTGCTGTGCTATCTTTTTCCTCTACCTGCTCTCTGCACACCTAAAAAAAACCAAGCCTCTCCTATTCCACACACTGTTCAACTGTATCAAATGGAAAGTTTGTCCATTTTCTTTCTTTCTTTTTTGTCTTTCTTTCTGCCTTTCTTGCCACCCATAGTGCAGCCAGTGAGAAACTCATTAGTGATAGTAGTTTGTACTGAGATTAGGAAACTAAGCTTGTAAATACAGTAAAGCTTTCAGCTGGCAACCACAAACGGAAGGGAGAAGAACAGACAAAGAAACGGAGGAGAGATAACAAGAGTGAGAAAAGGGGGAAAGATGGAAGGAAAGAGAAATGTTGTGAATGAAGGTGAAACTAAGACAGGCGGGCAGAAAGTAGTATAAAGTAGGGGCTAGTCAGTAAAAAAAAAAGGAAAGAAAGCAGCTTCCCTCGTTGCTCATTAAAAGTTGAGGGAACTCAAACAGAGCTGGTGGCAGCTTGCAGTCCTTCTGCCGAAAACCAAACAGTGCGACAGAGGGAATGGGAGGCAAAGAGAAAAGAAGAATGACAGAGAATGGAGGTACTTAGTTTTCCCAGTCGTTTAGCAGTCGTGTTGTTGTCAGTCTTTAGAGGAGCTTAAAGAGGACACCCATTCACTCTCGGCCAGGCGGACACAGCTGCTACCCACGCACACACACAAGCACACATGTCGAGAAGCAAACACAGAAGCCTTCACTCTCACACACACACATACAGGCAAGGCAATCAAACACAGAAACACACACATCTAAGTTTGTTTTCAACAAAGGTTTTTTTTTTTTAACCTATTTAATATTAAATCAGGAAAAATTTAAAAAAATCTATCAATTTTTCAATAAACAGTAAGCTTTTTTAAATTAGGATTTATACCTGACATAACACAGTAACACAACAAAAAATGTTCAGAAACATAAATAAGTTAAGCTATGCAAGCTGTCAGCACAAAGCAGAAAACATTGTGTAGTTGTATGGCATTGAAAATTCATTGGATTTCATATCAAACACATGACACTTGGTCAAAATACCTCCCGATGAACACTTGCAACCCTTTAAAAACATATGAAATTCTCAAATTTCATTTATGCTGCACATGCAAACACGGTTTGGTTCAAACACATGCATACACTCGTGCAAATATTCTCTAAAATAATACCAACTGTTCCATGTGTACTGTATTAAACACACACATACTGACACACATACAGTGAGAAACTGTTTGAATTGAGCAATTGTTATTGGGGGACCATAGCTCTTTGGTTACCAACAAATGAAATGAAATCATTTGGTGAAAAACGGCTATCTATGAACTGAGGGGAGAGATGTGAGTTTGGATGGTGTGAAGGAAAGAAACGACAAAAAGGAAGAGTCAAATGAAAATGTGCAAATGAACGAACAGAGGCCCTCCGGGCTAAATGAAATAAACTCTCTGTGTGAAGGGCTGAAAGCTTTTAAACAAACTGAAGAACAAGACATTTCTGAGGAGGGAGTGGGCCCAATATCTAGACAGACACAGACAGAAAGACACACAGATGACATCCAAAAGAACATTTCCCTTTTTTTTTTCAGGAGAAAAAGGCACATTCAGAGGTTTTCTTTTCCCAGGACTTAACATTCAGTCTCATCAGTTTTAATCAGTTAACTTTAAAAAAAAGCACCAAAATTGACGCGATGAAACCCAATTAAGTTTGAGAGTACAGACAGTCCCACCCATTATGATGAGCAAAGTCCATATCTCCATTTGTCCAATTACATTCATTAGCCCTAAAAACAGACGGGTTTAATGGTCTCTTTGAAGGCTAATAACTGTTTGTTGGGCCATATGAGGTGAAATTGAAAGGAAAGTTTGTTTGTTTGTTTTTTCATTTTATCATTTTTGTAATATAAAGGTTTAAAGCTGTGGAATTGACCACTGATCATATTGATAGTATTAACAATTCAGTTCAGTTCAGTTCAATTTAGCACCAAATCACAACAACAGTCGCCTCAAGGTGCTTATACAGCAAAAATCCCAACAATCAAACAACCCCCTTCGAGCAAGCACTTGGTGACAGTGGAAAGGAAAAACCCCTTTTAACAGGAAGAAACCTCCAGCAGAACCAGGCTCAGGGATCAGGCTCAGTCATCTCACATCACTCGTTGGGGGTGAGTAGAGGGAGACAAATTCTCCCCCACCACCAATAGTCAGTGCTGCTATATTAGTTACTTCAAAGATTAACATTGGGCTACACAGATGAGCAATGGTTAGCACTGCTGCCTTACAAAAAGAAGGTCCTGGGTTCAAATCCCATCTGGGACCTTTCTTAGTGAAGTTTTCATGTTCTTCATGTGGGTTCACCTTCCTTCTACAGTCCGAAGACATGCATGTTATTCCAAGGTGTGCCCTGCCTTAATCCCCACGACAACTGGGATAGGCTGTAGTTGTGCACCAGGACTGCTGTCTCACATCTTGCAGTTAGGAAGCTTTGCTATGATGGTGACACTGAAGAAATGTTAGGCACACAGTTTGCTGACACGGATGGTGCAGCTGCTGAGAGGAGCAGAAAAGATCAACTCTCATCTGACTGTCATTCTCTGCATCATTCACAGTTAGAACCTGCAGGTCCTGATGCTGTAACATGCTTTACAGAGCTGAGAGCAGGTCATCTACTAATGTGAAGGTTCGATCCTTGACTGCTTCAGCTTGCATGACATAGTATCCCCAGACAAGATACTGGACCCCAAGTGGCTCTCAGATGCATTCGTCAGGGTGTGAATGCATGTGAATGTTAGACAGGAAGTCCTTAAGAGTAGAAAAAAAAGAGCATGAGGCATGTTGTATAAAGCACTTTGAGTGCTCAAGTAGACCAGAAAACTATATAAGAACCAGTGTGTTTACCAGTCATTTTCACATATTTATTAACTCTCAAGCTCAGATCTACAGAGGTTTGTGTGTGAAGTCCATTTATTGAACATAGCACTGATGTTTTCAGTGAGTGTATTTGTTTGCAACTATGGGCTGAATATATTATTATCCATTTCAGCATCTTTTGTCATCGTGACACACACATAAAATATCCAGCCTCAGACCACACAAAGATGCATAACTTATTAATGTAAAAGTCTACTGCAACCAGTGGGTTTTGGAAATAATTGAGGGCTGTAGATTGATGGCTAGGAGCAAATTTTACTGAAGAACAGGCCAACAGCGTGAACTTTCACCTTCTTTCACTCAATTGATTTTTGTGCTGCATTTTCAGATTTTACTCATGGTTTGAACAAATTTGTGTCATTAAAATCATTCACCCAAAGGAGAAAGTTGTGCTGCAGCTGCAGAGTGTCTCAAATTACATATTTTTGTAAATAATTACATCAGACACATAAAACATCACATCTACGGGCTAAAAATCCTAAATCCACAGTTACCCCTTTTTTTTCTCAAAAGCCCAGTTCTATGTGTGTGTGTGTGTGTGTGTGTGTGTGTGTAATTTCAGTTTAGTGGATAGTAAAAAGAGGAAGCTGTGGGTGATCGGCTCCTCTCTGTACTCTCTATGTGGTTTGAGTCTGTGTGAGTGTGTGTCTTGCTCTGATCATGGGTGAGTAAAAGGGCACGCGTATGATGAGCCGACTGTGAGTGTGTGCGTTTTGAGTATGCGCATGCACGTTTGCTTTGCCTTCACATTATATGAGTGTGGGAGGTTGAAAAAAAAGAAAAAAAAAAGCTACATCAAGCCAGCAGCAATGGCCAAAATATGTATGTGTGTGTGTGTGTGTGTGTGTGTGTGTTTGTGTGTGTGTGAGTGCACGCATGTGCGCAAGCGTGCACACACATACAGATTTCCCAACCTGCCTATTTACAGCTAAGGGAAAACTATGATTAGAGAGAAAGGAGAAAGAGCAAGAAAGAAAGAGACACAGGGAGAGAGAGAGAGGGCAGACAGAAAACTCTCTCCATCTGGCTCAGTGGTGAGCCTGCCAGAAAATACACACACACACACACAGGCAAAAACACACTGATGCAAACAGTGTTATTTTCTTGTTTTGTTCTATTCTCATTCCACAGTCATAAACAATACCTCACGAACCAACTTCCTGACATCAGCGCGCACACAGATGTGCATTTATGCACACACATGCAAGAACGTGAAACTGTGAGACGCATCGACTGAATAGATGATCAGATCAACAAAAAGAAACAACAAGGAGACAACTATACAGAGATGGTCTCCCCCTGATGCATGCATTGTTGGTAGGGTTAAGGAGTGGGTCACACACACACATGCACACACACACCTTCATGGTCCTATTACAAACCTAATACCAACTTAATCACAGAAGAGGTTTCTAAACCCCTTTTCCTGGCCAAAGCAAGTTTTTTCCTTTCCTCCAATAAAGAATCCGCTGCTCTAATCACACAGACAGATGCTGGCTCTGCAAAGGTTCGGCTCATTAGTCTGCATCCTTTATTGAATTAAACAGAACATTTACCTGAATGAAGGGAAAATGCCCCTAAATAAGAACCGAAACTTAAGACACTAGATCATCAAGATGGGAACTCTGTAGTGTACCCTCATTAACTCAGAAGAATGCCTTTTTATTAAGCACCTCAAGCTTGAAATAAGCAAAAACATATCACATTTAAGAAAGGTTTTATGGGATATTTGATAATGTAATTGATAGACTTTTTATCTCTAACTTTAAATGTTCTGTTCAGCTTGGTGTATAGAAGTCCAGTGCATAAAAACATAATCATTGTTCTTCCTGGAATGTTAAGACAGTGATTTGATTTTCCTTCTGATTTCAAAAATGACAAAGATAAGCGAACTGCTGGTTTCCTAGGAAAAGAAGATCCAGAGGGGGGAGAATCAATTTAACTTTTAATAATACTTAAACACTTTACAATAAAATCATTCCAAGAACAGGGTTTTGACATCAGTCTCTGTCTCGTGTCTGGTTTATTACTCAATCAGCTGCATGCATATTCTAATAGCGGCCCAGCAAATGAGTTTACCAGACGCGTTCTGTTAGAGGGTCTCCTGCTGTGCTGTTAATGTACTGGTCAGCCACAGGGAAAAGTGCTCATTTCTTTCTAATGGTTTTAAATGACTTGAAGAAATGACAAATTCATCTATGACGGCAGGATAAAACCAGAGAAAAACATGGTGGGGTTTGCACTGACTTATACACGTGTGGTCTGTACATGCATAAACGCATTTG
>VUQK01013962.1:15095-34024 GCA_015106715.1 Bujurquina vittata
GGGAAGAGAAACAGGGGGGGGGGGGGGGGGGGGGGGACTGACTGAATGAGATGACAAGCTGTTTCAAGGTTCAGAAATTATGCAATAACCCTTGTCTCAGTGCCCAGACCTGTGAGTGCAGTCAACTCCATTAGAGACTCAGGTGCACACATATGTGTGCATGCATGTTAAGGTCAAATAACCTTACAGGGTCTGGAGGAGCACTTAGCCACAATAGTTGAACAGCCCCAGCTTACTGCAAACTCGACCCATCACATACACACACACACTCCTGTGTCTCTCACCCCTGTCAGGTAACCAGGCAAGCACCACTCAATAGCGTTCTGGGTCAGGCTTGAAACCAGGGAATCATGGGAGTCATATGTTACCTTCCTGGCGTCTGCACTGCTGCCTGCTCTTGACCTTTAACCCCCGCCACTCCCTATCCTAGACCATGACCAATTTTCAGGAACACCTTGCCCTCTTGTGCTCTGTCAGGTTTAGTCAAGGAAACCTCATGAGGCCGCGAGGAAGCAGCAGGAAGTTTTTGTGAAGTTCTCTCACAGAAAGCACGACTGAAAAATATGTGAATGAGTGAGAAGGTCAGTCTTCTGACCTTTCTCGCACTACCATGAAAGAATTAAATGTGGCAGAATCTCACACAGAATATATTCAACAGCAACATACTATCCAAAACTACTTACTGAAAAGGTCAAACCCAAGCGCTGGAAAATAACAGCGGTCCACAGAGATCCTTAAACTGAGAGAAAATGACAGAACGCCAGCACTGACCCATTTATGGTTGACCTAAACCTTGAGAAGCAGTGCTCAAAAACGATAACCTCCAAATATCAGTGTACCTGTTTAGGAACCTCTGGAGGATTATTTTAAGTAAATTATAGTTTAAGTAAGGGAAACAGCCGGAAATGATTGGGCAAGTGCTCTTTCATACTATACAATTAGTGGTGGAATCTGATTCTTCAATAATACACAACTACAACTACAGAAGAAACAAGCCACAAGTGTTTAGACAAAAGAGAATGCAACTTTGTCCGTGCTTCTAAGGTTAAAGTAGCTCTTGTGGAGAAACATATTCCTGCAACCTAAACCTTTACATGAATTTTCCTAATTTTCGCAGAAGTGCTGAGCCACATTTCCTTTGAGTTTTCTTAGTGAAGTAAACAAATAAAACACCAGATACTGTATCTGGCAGTGTTGACTGCACTGTCATGGCAACTGTTGCCACAGCTGAAGTTGTGAAAGTTGTGATTAGGCCAATTAGGCTGAAGGCTAATTAAGGGCTGCATTTAAAGCTGTGTTAATGAGTGGCCCACACTAACTGCACACACACACAGCACAGTTGTATTTCCATCGTTTTGGAGGATAATGTATTGACTTACATTTATTTCAGGCTAATATAGCAAGTCTTCATACACAAATATAATGACTGAACTTACAGGGACTTAACATAAACCGGCAGGTCCCCATTGCCTGTGTTGTGTTACCAGTTCTTCTACACGTGCACAAGCACACACACACACACACACAGCCGAAAGGACCGGGAGTCTTTACTTGTCTTTGCATGGCTAGTGTTCACTGACCCATTGAAGACACTGAGTGAGAGAACTCCCTCAACCCTACAGTCAGGTGTGTCTATGTGTGCATACATGCATGTCATGATATATCTGAATGAAAACCTATGTCCTGTGTGTAGCTCTGCATGCTTACTTACCTACATGGACCTTCCGTGTGTGTGTGTGTGTGTGTGTGCGCGCGTTTGCAGGTACAGGGCCCTTCCTCCCAGTTCAGTTTTCACTCAGCAAATTTCATTAACGTGGCTCCTTGAGGAGTCTTTCATCTCGAAGGCCTTTCCGGAAAAGCAGAATGGTCTATTTACCAGCGGAGCACCGCCAAAAAGCTGAAACTGCTATTATTACTACATCTACCTCCAGAATTAGACTGGTGATTAATAGAAGGTCTGTAACTGTGTGTGTATAGTGTGTCTGCAGCGAGTGTAGTGTGTGTGTGTGTGTGTGTGTGTGTGTGTGGTAGAAGTGATTTAAAGTAGAAGAAAGAAAAGGAAACACTTTAGAGAAAAAGAGGGATTATCAGAGAACCATTCCTTTTATTGCCCATTAAGTGTATTAAACCTCAAAGGGAACCATTTAGTGGCGAAGCCTTCTTTGTATAAATCCAGAGATACTTTTTTTTTTAGGAATTTTCTGCTACAGTTATCTTAGCACTTCAAACAGAAAGCATGATTAACAGAGCAACTAAAGGCTAGGGTCACTAATGGTCATATCTGGAATCCAAACAAACAGAAGAAAGGTCCATTTGCTTCCGCTACTCCTTTTACAGGGTTGCAGGGGGGCTGGAGCCTATCTCAGCTGTCATAGGGCAAGAAGAAGGTGCCTCCAACAGAACAGCACCAGCCACTGTGGAATTGAACGTAGGACCTCCTTGCACCACGCCACGTGGTGATGAGATTAAAAAATGTTATTATCTTGAAGATAGATCTAAACATTAGATTGTATTTATTCAAAGGACACATAAAAGTGCTGGTATTTGTGATAAGTGGTATTCCAAGCTTCCTTTTATTAAATGAATAAAAAACATGGAAAAAAACTATATCCATGTTTACAAGATTTACTAATGCTCTCTCTAGTCAAATGCATGGTACTTAGCAGTGACAGCCAAAATGCTTATAATTAGGAGGTCAAAAAGGAGAAATGGTGGCAATATTCTCAAATCTGACATAAGCATGCATGGTTTTTATACAAAATGTGTAACAGACGCAGAGAAATGGCAGACTTAGAACAAGACAGGCACTCATAAGGCTTGCTAACAGAGCTGTACTGCTGTCGCACACAAAGAGCCAACCTCTTGAACTGGACAGACAGACAGTGGACTGGAAGGCACTCCAATTATCCCAAAAATCCCAGAGAAGACAACTGAAAGGATTGTATCTGTGCTGGGGTGTAGAACAACTGCTGAAAAAATAAGATTTTTCAGTGCTGTCAGCATTCAGGGCCAACGGCAAAGGAGTATGTGCACGTAATAATTCTCATATCTTGAGTAAAAGCCTCCTTCATGAGCACATGATAAATCACCTCCTGTTTTAAGGTAATATATTTCCAAACTACATGCTTTTGTGAGTGTGACTGTATCTCCAGCATGATCTATAACGTTGAAAATGTCAGGGCAACAAAGTTTAGGAGGTGACCAAAGCCTCCTGAGGATGTCGGATTTTGACAGCAAATGTCTGCGAGGAGAGGAGAGAATAGGAAAGGAAAGGAAGGGAAGGAAAGGGAGTACAAGAAGAAGCGGAAAAAAAAGAGCAGGATGTGATTTATGTTAGTGTTGATTGTTGACTTACTTTCTCTGTCTCTCACACTCACTTCTCTATTCCCTCACCACATTCTGCCATTTATCTTTCGGTCCTCTCTTTTCTTTTGTCTCTCATTTTCTGGCGCTTTCATTTTGGTGTTCATCTACACCCACGTACACAAACGTCCCCCTGTAAATTAAGTTTATCACAGTGCAAAGAAATATTGACAGTCTGACACGCCGAAAATGGGAAACGGTTACAGGCGCATTACAACGGCGCTGCGGTAATTAAATCAGCACACATTTTTCTTTCATTTCTTTCAATTTCAACCTCTGCCATGACTTATTATTACATTATATATTAAAAACAAATAATGTTTTGCAAAATAAGAAAAGAAAAGTGCCTGTCTCAATCAGCAGAGCCAGACCAAGTGTATAATCTTTGAGCTTGATGTTCTTCTATTCAATTATTCTTCTGACTTCACCCCAGTCCAGCAGACTAATGCAAAAATTCATCTTCGCATGCACACCAGTGGCCTGTTATCCTAACAAGCATGTCTTTTGAATATGGGAGGATGCCAAAATGCCTGAGAAAATGCATGCAGGCACAGCAAGAACATCCAAATTCCACACAAAAAGACCACAATCGGGGTGAAAAATCCAAAAACCCGAGTCTGGCAGCTACTGTAGGAAATTGTAGTTAAAAAGGCAGAAGGCAAATAAGATAAATAGAAAAATTTAGCTTCTGGGAAACAAAAGAGCTAAAAGAAACAATGCTGATTATCATGATGGTGAAGGAAAACAGTGATGATGATGATCGTGACTTCTGCGCTAAAGCACACTGTTTGGTTTCATAAATTGGGTCCTTCGACACTGCATTTGGCTCCAGAAGATGTTACTGGTCGAGTAGAGGCCTGTAATTAGACACACTGATATGTTTTAGATGATGAAAATGGAACACACATATAAACACCATAACGCGCGCACGCAGACACATACGGCACACGTAACATCTGCCACCATAGAAGTGGAAACACTCTCAAAAAAAGCTGGCACTGGGACCCCCAAGTACGCATCTGTGTGTGTGTGTGTGTGTGTGTGTGTGTGTGCGTGTGTGTGTGTGTGCGTGTGTGCGTGTGTGCGTGTGTGCGTGCGTGTGTGTGTGTTCAAAGCCTTATTCCCGTCATTTAAAACATAATCCATGTATGAGTGTGGTAGGTCTGCAGTGTTCCAGGAAGGAGCGTGTAACTGTGTGTATGTGTGTGTGTGTTAACGAGACAGCGCTAATTAAAATCAGAACAGCTTCAGAGCATAGCTATGTTCGCCTTCCATGACATTATTGCATGTCATCAGATTTGCACATAAAATGTTGAACACAAGCAAAAGAAAGTGCGCGCGCGCACACACAGAGGCTGCACAAAATATGATGCACACAAATGTATACACACAAATCTTTGGCATCTTTGTGGGCTCTCAGAGACAACAATGTTCCCGCCTCTATGCTTCCCACAATCCTTTGTGTCTGTGAGTCAGTGACGTCAGTGACGCCTCTTGATTTTCTGCTCTTGTCTGGATATCGCTGTTGACTCTGTCAAACAACAATGACAATCTGTGCTGCTGCCTGCTGATTTTTGGCGTGTGTAATTTGATTGTCCGATTAGGTCAAAGCGGGGTCAGTGTCGGTACGCACTGACAGCAATTTGAGCCTGACAAAAATCTAAAATTGCATTTACGTCAAAGTCCATTCTTGGAAAAGCACTTAACAGAACAGTTTCATCTCAATCCCCAATCAGTAGCCACTCTGCAGCTGCTGAAGCTGTCACGAAATGATGTTTAAATTTTAAAATGGACTTTAGCCTCTAGCCAGGACAGCGCGGTGGTGCAGTGGTTAGCGCTGTTGCCTCACAGCAAGAGAGGCCTGGGGCGTGTCTGCATGGAGTTTACATGTTCTCTCTGTGCTTATATGGGGTTTTTTATGGCTCCAGTGTGGGGTAGGTGAACTGGTGATGCTAAATATCTCTCTCCCCACAGCTGGGCTAGGCTACAGCCCCCATGACCCTGAATTAGACAAGTGGAAGAATATGGATGGGCTCAAGTGAGACAGTTTTAGGGTTTCACAGCAGCAACAGTCAGTCCCTCTTTAACTGATGTTTTATTGTCGCTCCAATTACTTCTTATGAATCAAAGGCAGAAAACATGACCAACAAACCATAAAAATACATTGCAGCCACCCTAAATAATACATTTTTAGACTGCCTCAAAGATATTAAAAACTCCCAAAAAAAGGGATTGATGTTTTAGCCATCTCAATCCCCAAAAGCCACAAAGAAGACAAAACTTTGTTCAGATGCCAAGAATCTCAGACTAGCAATTGCCCATACTCACATCTACACATCTTTACGTTAATCTGTATGAGATCATAAACAAATATCTAAACATTCCCCCCCCCCTTTTTTTTTTCATTTTACATTACGTTGCTTTTGGGAAAGAACGGATAATCAAGTAATACCGATCGAGTTTCAACAGCCTGATGTCAGCAGAAAGCTTACTGCCTGCACAATTACATGTCTTTTCCCTATTTATATGTTGCTTACTCATTGGAGAGAAAATAACTTGTCTCTCAGGCATAACACACACACACACACACACACACACACAAAACACACATAAAAAGTTTATCCTACAACAGTGCCTGGACACCTTTCATAAAACTATGACCACATGCTCCACAGACACTCGAGGATATAGGTCCATATGTTCCCCTGTCTGTGTATTTGTGGGCACGCGTCCACATGTGCGCGTCTGGTCATCTTAATAACACTACAAAGACGGTTTAATGAAAGCCACATGTCTGTGTGATTCAGACTTGATTCAGTCACAGCAAATATGGAAGAAATGTCAGATATGTCAGAAAGAGGGCAAAAAAAGAGGCAAGAAAGCGAGCAAAAAACAGTGACCAGTTACAATAATTATATATAAAAACTTAATTGCTGACATTACAGTTTTAGATCTCAAGCGCATAAGTAGCCCAATAAAATAAAGTTAAGCCCAAGACTGTTGTAAAATTTCACGCAATGACCATTTTTATTAACATGGCTGTTGAATAGTGTTGCCATCAGTAAACATGATGTAAACTGACTTTGTGGAGTGATTTCATTGGCTATGAATGCATGTGTAATCTCCCAGACAAACTAACACATGTTTTGTTTTGGGCTGGCACGAGGCACATCGTGGAGCAACACGATCAAAGACGGCAGAATCAGCGAGCGCCTTGTCAGCGAGGTGGCATGAATGCCTTTACATGCACGTGCGTATTTATGTTTGTGTTTATGCAGACATGTTCATGCACTTGTCAGCCAACAGTTCATCAGCAGTGTCCAACACCTTGTAAAGAATAGACGCTGTGTCTGCTCACAAAGCGTCAGATTTCTGCTTCCCAAACAGTGTCAAAAACTGGGATGTGACTGACAGCAGGCTCGCCAACAGCTGTGTAAAGAGGGTTGAGTAAGTTTTGTCTGCTTACAAGATCTATTTTTATCACATATCTTAATAAAGACATGCAACCAATAATGTCATTTTCAATATTAAAAATCCTTTCTGTTCATTATAATCACACGATATAAGAAGGAAGTTACACTGATGGTCACATGGGTTTACGTTACATCCCACTAAATGATCATGCTGGTGAATAACTGATGCTAAAGCACTACACGTAGCAGCTTTAGGTGCTACTGAATCCCTTCAGTTGGACAAATCTGATGCGGTTAAGCCCATTAGCGCTTTTCTAAACTCAGAAGACTGAAGAGCTGAAAATGCTGCAGCAGGGCAGTAGAAACGCAGCCAAGGAGCTGCCGGGTGACATCATGTTTAAGTGACCACATGAAAGTGACCACCAGGCAGTGGGTAGTGTGGACTTCAGTAGCGCTTTGCACCACTTGATGCCTGTGGATATTTATTTAGCTTTGTCTCTCACTGATACTAACAGATGCTGTCTCATAATTTCTCTCTCGGGTTCCTCTATCTCTCAGCCTCTTGCCTCGTGAGCTCACTCTGTCATTGCCTCCATGCCCCAGAACAGCATGTGTCTATCGCAGACCTTCACCATCTTAATCTCAGCATGAATATTGTTTTGTTCTGGTTTGTTTTGGGGTTTTTGCCTGCGTGTTTCTACCTATCACATGCTCTCTTTCTGCTTTTTGGTTTGTTTTAGGGTTTTTTCAGTCAGTTTGACTCTCTGTTGTCTGGAGTAATCTGAATCCTAAAAGGTCATTGAAAAAATACAAGAAATTAGTTTTTTGTTTTTTTAAATCAATGCAGGGGTTCTCAAAAACAGATGTGCTCAGCTAGATTTTTTCTTGAGGTTGAAATTGTACTTTTTACATGTATGTTTGCATGCCTGACATTTGCTGCAAGCAGTTAAAATATGTGTGCATCCTTCTACATGTGCAAATTATTTTTTTTCAAAGTCAGATTAAAAGCAGAGCTGATGGGGGGCACTGCTTGTTTGTTGTTAAGATTAAGTAAAATCTTATAAATGTCCCCACCAGAAAGTTGCAGCAAACACGGAGTTTATTATAACCAAGTTTTGCTGTTTTTTTATCTGAGTTTTCTGATATCCTGGTTTCTTGTATGTAAATGTAAATCTGTCTCTTTGTCCCTGCCTGGCTCGAACTTCGCCCTCTTTCATCTCGCCTCTGCTTTCTTGTCATTTTCCTCTCATCTTTCTCTCCCTCTTTTTTTCTTCCTCCATTCCCCTCCCTTTCTTTTCCCTCCCTGTCTTTGTTTCTCTTGCATTATTTTTCTCCCCCCTCTTCCTCCCTCTCTCTCGGAATGTGTCTCTATCTCCACAGTTTATTTCTCTTTTGTCAGTATTGGTTACTGCAGCCGGCAGTTTATTGATGTTCAGTGGTGGAGACAAACTTTTCCATACATCAAACATCCCTCTGTCATCAGTATCATCTCCTGCTGGCGTTTGAAATTTGTTTTTCTTTCTTCCCAACAGATTCTGTCTCCATTCATTTTTGCCTCAGCTGTGCTCCCAGTAGACAGAGGTGTGTGTACATGTGGTAATCCGCTGCACAATCTGGCTACTTTCAGCAACCCAGTTCAAACTGCTACCTTTGATTCTTGTTCATCCTTTTCCTGTTTCCCTGTGATATTAGTATTCTTGTATGCAGTAGTTCTAGACTTGGGTTCGCATGCTTTGTGAGCTTGATATTTCTTTTCAATTACTTGCATCCTGGTTCGATGATTTAGACCTCCTTCAAATGCCGACTGAGCATTCAAATTTCGGGCTTTCATCTGACTGGCAATTGGTTCTATATCAACTTGCTCAACTTGATGCTTCTTTTCTGCCCAGACTGGGAAAGAGAAGGAGTTCATCTCTGCATGGATAGGCTGGCTACTGGCTAATCTGCTCTTTGGTCATCAACAACTCATCGGTGGCAGGGGTATATCTTTATATCTTACAGCCAATGCTGGCAGTTACTTCTTATTCCAGAACACTTGCTTGATGTAGGCTGCGTTAGCTTATTTGTCAATGCTCTTGGTTTTCATCAAGCAGTCACTTCACTTCAACTGAGGTTTAGTCTACTGTTAGACATTTTGATGAAAAGAGATAGCATCTTCTAAAGCTGTAACACTTGCCTCTACTACATATATGCAAATGTATCACTGCATTGCCCATTGTGGGAGACAGCATTTGTTGATTTTATGTATGTTTCAGGGACAGTTAATTAGCTGCGTTCCGCTACCCTTCATCACTTTAAGTTAAAAGCTCAGCAGAATTTAATGCACAGGAATCCTGCATTTACCATTTTCTGCCACAGAGGTCACTGTTTCCAATCAGTAAATGCTACATATTTCTGTTTAATTGGGTACTAAAATTGTGCTTATTTCAAGCTTGACAAAGTTCATGCGTACACAAGGTTTTTATTTAATCAAAAAATATAATGAACAGTGCAGTATGTGGTTGTAGTGAACAGAAGGCAGAGCCAGAACCCTCTCCCACATGCAGCCATCTCTTCAGCATGTACTGTTACTTAAACACAAGCATCTTGACTTTGGCAAAACTTGGTAAATGATGTATCCCAGTATAGTGGTGTAGCATTTCCAAAGTATACAATTTACCCCAAGGGTGATGCCTTAATTATAGCAAACATTTGCTTAGGTATTTGCTTAGAGTTTTAGTTTAACTCTGTAAATGCACGGAGCATCACTGAATCTAAACTTGAGAAATATTGCCCTTTACTCTTCGTATTTCCTGCAGAATTTTTTGAAAGCTTATATAAAGCTGGGGCAGCTTTGCAAAAGCAGTACAAAAGCAAAGTAATCAACAGTTAATCTATGCTGGATGTGAAGCAGCTCTATTGTTTCATACTGGAGGGGATGTGGTGACTCGGTGGCCTTATAAAGCGAAGCTACAAATTAGCGGGCAAGCCACTGGAGCCTATTGTCTTTGATTGAAACAGAAACGTATCACAGGCATGCTGAAACACACACACACACAAGGCCACGGGGCTACACCACGAGCGTGACGCTGCGCTTGTAAAAGTGACCGAAATTCAGGATGACAAGTTTACAGAGAACAATGTGTGCGGCAGAGCACACACATACCCTCTTTCTTTGCCTCGGAGCAGAAAGGGTTGGTTTTTACTCTCATTTCTAAGGACTGATTTCACTTCTGTTATCCTTCCCAAATCTCAGCTACACACTTTTTATTTGTCAGTTGACTTTGTGTAAGATTTCAGTTTACGTTTAGCTTCCTTGCAGAGGTGCAAAGACTTGGAAAAAAAAAATCTGTGAAATGTAATAGCAGCAAGGAAGCTTCTGACACCAGAGGAAGACACATTGCTGTTTGGATCCTGGTGATAGCAAGAGAAAGCACCGATACACAATCACTCAAAGCACGCCTATACATAAACACAATGCAAAATGAAGCGGACATATGCAGTAGGAACAAACACGCCTGACAGATCATCCGATGTCTGCATAAATTAGCCTTTCTCTGATGCCACATGTCAAACTCAAGGATATGTGAAAGTGCAAAAAGCAAAACAAAGCAAAGAAAGACACAGAGAGAGGGGAAGACCACTTGGATTTTTTCATGGTTTCATATTCCCACGTTTAAACACAGAAATGCACATTCCCGTTCCACTTGTTTAGTTCATTCAGGCAAAAACAAAACAGCTAATAGCATGTCTTTCTTTCGCTCTCTCTCTCATTCTTTCTTTTTGACTCTTTTCCTGCCTTACACATGCACACACAGACAACACACAGTGACGTCTACACACATTTTAAACCGTGAGAAGAATGTTCAACACAAACAAGATAAACCCTTCTGTTTGTAACATGATTTGGGCAACATACACAAACTGTCATGGCTTTTTAGGCTCTTTAATTATCTTTCTAAACCTAAAAATAAGCACCTCTTACATGCTCCCACTGAGCAGGCTTTTCATTCATTTTCCTGTCCTGTGAATTATGCCTTTATTTAGACACAGACATAGATTTTGGTACAGATTTAGCTATAAACATTGCTTCACATATGCATCACTACTGACATGAGCTGAGATTCAGTCCTGATATTTGTTAAAAGGTAAATGTAAATGTAACAAATAAAGAGCACCAAACGTCACATGACGAATCTGAAAGGCCATATTTGAACCTGACTGGAGGTTATCGGTCTCTGCTATCTGCTCATACAGTCAGTGTGTCCATAGAGTTTTCTGTGAGCGTTTCTATGTGATGTATAAATATATCTGTACAGGTTTTAAAGTGGCTTTGCGGTGTTCTGCATTTAGACGAGGTCTGGTTAAATCTCCACTCGCCCCATTCATGTGGTTGTCTCTCTCTCTCTCGCTCTCTCTCTGTCTATCTCTGTTTCTGCTGAGTTGTTCATTTCCTGTATCTTCCTTTTCCTCTCCTCTGTCTCACAGTCACACTTTTCCTAACTCTGCATGTACTGTAAATCAAAATCTTTGTGGCACTCATTATCTTGTCTTTCTCCGTCTCCCCCCTCTTTTTCAGATGGCTGCACAAAAATGCTCACTAACTGTGTCTTTGTAAGCTTTCCAAACTATATTATTTTTCCCTATTGTAATTACTATTAATGATATGAAGGGAAAAATTGTACAAAAACATTTTAGTGACCCCTTGTGCCTTTTGTGAGGATATCTATTATTTTGTGTAGTTCTGCATTTTTTTAATGTCACCTAGAAAGAGCACATTATTGTCCTAGTAAACTGCAGCATAAAGCTTCAGTCACACAGGCCTAGAGAACGGTTAGCAACTCCCTGGCAACCACCTGTCCCTAGGGAAAAAATGTGTATTCCCAAAACAGTTGGCTCTTGGTTGCTGGAGGCTGCCGTGGCCAGTGATCCTTGAAAAAGTGTGATGCAGCCCGGAAACAGAGAATATTCGCCTTCAAAGTAAGAGCTGTGCCTTACGAGCACATTCCAAAAGTTGCAGTATTTACTTTGAAGGCAATCAGTTTGTGTTTCCAGGTGCAGTTCCTGTCACACTTTTCATAGTTTCACTACCGCTCGGTCAGGAGTGTTTGCAGACAAGTTGATGTGTTCCATGCAAACTGCAGGTAACCATGGCAGTCTGCAAGTGACCAAAGCAATTTACAAGGAGATTTTTTTTTTTTTTTGGTGGAGGACCCTCTTTGCAAAAGACTGCCAGCTACCTCCATCAAGCACTCGCCAACATGTTGGGGAATACACAAGTGATCTGTGACAGAGACTTATGTTTCACTATTGCTCTATGAGCAAAATCAAGCCAACAGGAAAAGCGATTTTTCCGTCTAAGATGTCTTTGAAAGCAGGATATTTGTGTTGGAAGTAATTCATCAAACTCAGTATATTATCTATTATTGCTCTCTGGAATGAAGAAACTTTCATCTGTAGTGGAGAGGCAGCAGCACCCTGCTGTAGTTCTGTACAATAAAGTCATTTAACACATTTCTAACCAAATCAATGCGGTGGCAAACAGTTCCATTCAGAGGCTGCACTGAGGGTGCCAATCTGCTTGGCAGTGAGCTTTCTTGTGTGCTGTGTTCATTCTTATGTTCAGCCTCAGTATGGTTAGGATTTACTGATGTCAGAATGCTGCATGTAGAAACTTATGTTTTTTATTTTTGCTGTTGACTCATCTGAAGTCATACATGGATGATGTAAAACCTTCCAGAGTTATTTAGCTCTCTTTAGCCAGCATGTTACAACACACTAACATAATGACAACCAGACAAACCTTGAGTTAATCACACAATGCAGGTCACTGTATGACACTGCAGTTGTTGTTATTAGTTATTGTGAGGATGTGTTGTAGATAAACTTTGTGCTCATAGGACTGCATGGCTGTTTGGCAATACTTTGTAAATACTGATCTTAATTCATTTATTTTGTTGAAAAAAATGAGCTTATCTTGGGGATGTTTAAGTACTCTAAATATTGTTTACATTAGGAGAAAAGAAAATAATATTACCATTTTTTTCTTCTTTTGGCATTCAGATGTGAAACATCGCCATACAAAGATCCCAGTCACTGAATGAATGTGTTTGTGTGACAGCAAGATAGATGAAGAGATTTGTGTACTCGCATCTCCAAAGTGCATGGGTCATTGTGTATATCTGTAGTGTGTGTGTGTGTGTGTGTGTGTGTGTTGCAGTGGGCCTATGCAAGCATGGGGGAGGGAGCATATCAATAATTCATCCATCGATCCTAAATGACCCCCTGCTGCCAAATGCTTTGCTTCTGCTTCCACCATCAATTTACATTTGTAGCTTCAGCATTACTGACATGCTGCCGTATCCGATTTAGATTTAAATTTCCTACTTGTCTGTAGCATTCTCGCTCCAGCAAAAATACACAGAAGCACAAATTCAGGAAAACATCATCTGCCCGGTTTCCTCAGCGCTGTCACTGTTCACACGGCTTTGTCACAAAGGAGAGCTGCTTCTGAGCTCCAGGAAGTCTAAGGAAAATTGGAATAGCTCATTTCCCAAAACAATGCACTGGGTTCGTCACTGACAGCAACAAGTCGTTAACTAGATGGTTTAGAGTATTTGTATATACTGTAGATAAAGAAGAAAAAAGCAGTCATTCCCAGAGTAAAGAAATTAGAGTACCTTGAATGAATCCTTTTTTTAAATGGAGGAATCTTATCAATAATAACCTGAGATTGTTTTGATTACGATTCTTTTCACTTTGCATTAGCAATGTGTTAGCTGCAGACAGGCATTTCCTCAGGGAGTTTTGATGCACCTCTCAGGCCTTTCTCAACCCATTAGAGACAAGGACACGCCCCGTGGCAGCACACATTCTAGTCAGTGAACTGAGGACCTGGGTAATATTTTTGGTTTTTATGTTTATGGCCTTTTGTTGGGCCAATTATGCTAATGTTTGTTCACTGAATGACGGTCGTGTTTATTCGAGTTAACTGGTTACAAAGTACGGTGTCGAAATGGCAGAAGGAACCATGTGGCTTTTTTGAGGGCAAAGTTGAGCAAAGTGAATTGTGAAGCAACATGACTGCAATAGTGACATGACCAGCCACAAAATAAAAGGCTGATCCACTCACTATTTTGGGTTAAAGCACTCTGCTGAGTCACTCTTCTTTCAAGACCCTTGAACCAACATACACAAGATGCACAAAAATAATAAGATCGGGTACTGTCTGTGTCCTCGTAGCCTCAGAAAGATATTAACGGATAGAACCAGAGTGAGACATACAGCAGAGAGTGAGAAAGTGGGAGGAGAAACTCCCAGCTGACACAAATATGAACACAGTATGCTAATTTAGACACATTCAAAAACAGCGCTCATGTATGGTGTTCTCTAGCTGCGCATCTTTTATTCGCTCATTCTATTAGAACCGGTTAACCGTGCAGGAACAAGGTGGACGGCTGGGCATACAAAGGCATAGTGTGAAATCATTGCATTTAATCTGGCAGTCAGTGTTGGCCTCTTTTAACAATGTCCAGAATTACACTTTTAAGCAGAATTTGGAGGATTTTATTATACTGTACATACATAAAAACTATATTGGCCTCTATATGTACTAACCTATGACAACATCCTCAGCCAATCAAACATCGGTGTTGGTGTTTGTTTACTTTGCTTTGGTAGGTTGTTTTTTTTAACCTCGGTTTCATGTCATATTAAATTCAATATCCTTGAGACAAAACATTTAAGTTCATCTTGGGTTTCCTGAATACTGTGGTAATTTTTCATGCTTTTCAGACTTTATATATCAATGAAAAGCAATAATAAAAGAATTTGTTTAGCCTGTAACATACGGATACATATGAATACATTTTGTAATCATCTATGGCATTCAACCATGTATAATGGCAGGCCTTGATTTCTTTATGAGCACATAAATCTGTATCGTCATTAAAAGCTGACATACTTCCAGGGTGATGTGTGTGTGCACGCTCATTGTAGTGACTGTAGAAATAAAAGAAAAAAGAAAAAAAGAATAGCCTGTAACAAATGTAATAAACATTTTATATATGAGGCTGATAGGATATCCAAAACCTGCTGATAGCTGATATCTGTGAACACCAAAACAACAAGCACACAAAGAGCAGAGCAGAGCAGAGCAGGGACCCACCCTGTCAGCATGTGAGAGGAGCCTCCTACTACTACTCACTATCTAGAGGTGTCCACAACAACAAAACACCAAGCGACGGAGAATATGAGAGGGAGGATACCGCTAATATGAATGAGCAGTCGAGGAGTAGGAGCAGAGAGAAAGAGCTCCCACTGGGAGTCATATTACTCCACAGGAGAAGATGGAGTCGGAGATAACACCATCTGAACACTCCAACAGAAACAAAAAAAAAAAATCACATACAGTCAGTCCGCAATCCACCTGCTTCAGCTCCACTTTCCTGCTTTCTCTCTTTCTTTTTCTTTTCTTTTGTTTTTTGGGGGTGGAGGGGGGGGCTCCATCACGCTTATCAGCTTCATCACACTCCACACTCCTCACACACTTTGTACCACGTGGCTCTCCATCTATTGATTTACCTTCTTGGGTCTCTTTCTCCTCTGTCCCAGTCCATTGAGGCGATCGCTGGGGTCCAGCCTGTAGTGGGAGTGGTTGTCCTCACTCATCGCGTCCCCCTACAACAGCCACCGTTCACTCTGGGTTATTCCTTTCCCCCTCCCTTCTATCTTTCTTCTTTCTATCCACTTTCGTCTCCTCTGTGAAATAAAGCGAGCTGACCTCTCTCCTCTCTGGTCCTCACTCTCTGGCTGTGTGGAGCACTGAGCCAGGCGGAGTATGAGGGGGGAGGAGTGGTTGGGGAGCGGGAGAGGGAGGGGAGAAGAGGGAGGGAGCACAATGGTGTTGCTATGGCAGCAGCTGCCACCAGTGTTTATCTGGAAACCTCACTGGCAAACCAAAATAGTTGCCATACGCACATGCACTCACACCAGAGACCAGCTTGTGGCTTTCTTATTTTAATAACAATTACAATTCAGACCTGGGAGGTGAGAGAGCTCAAATATGGCAGCAACAGACTGAGTTGAGATATATTAATAATAATATTAAAAATAAAAGCATTGAAGCATTCAAATGGAAAATAACAGTAGGAAGAGAAACACAAAACATGAATGAAAAGCCAAGAGTGTGTGGGTGGATTAGGGCACAAACTAGACTCAGTCATTAGATAAAGATGGCATGTGTGCTAAATTAAATAGTGCTTGCACTAATTGATTAGTCAACTGAAAGAAAAACAAAGGCAACTATTTGGATGGAGTTCGCTGCTCCCACAGACATTCAGTCCAAAATGATGTTAAGCTGAATGTTCCTTTAAACATCTGGAGCATTTCTGTAGTCGTGTAAAAAGAAAAGCACAACTGTACTGTACGTGTTATTCAAGCGTCCAAATGTAATCTTCTGCTACTTTACACTTTGATACTCTTGAGTAGCTTGCAACATGTCACAGATAAAACCACTGATTAAACAATGAAATTTCTATTAGTTGAAGGTAGATATGGGTCAGGTTATTAAATAAAATGATTTTGTTCATGTTTTATGTCTCATCACAAAAAAGCCCTAAAAACAATACACACAATAAACATTCAGTAAATATGCAGGGCCAAAGTGTGGCAGGTATTTGATAAAGAAAAAATGATCTGAATCAGAAGTCAGCACAAAATGAGAAAACTACAGGAAAGAGTGGTCACATGGTATCAGTGGTTTGGCGAAGACACACAACAAAACAGTACCACCATTTCAAAGTTTACATCCCATCACATGTATGGCAGGTGTACAGCAAGCTCTCCCCAACAGCTAATATTGGCTATATATATATATATATATATATATATATAAAATATATATAAAACACACACACACACATCTTCTTGTGCTTATCTCTTTCAGGGTTGCAGGGGCTGAGCATCTCCCAGCTGTTATAGGCCAAGAGGCAGGGTACAAATGTTATGTTGTGATCTATTTAATCCCAAAGCATTAGTTCAGATAGTACTACATTAAATATATATATATATATATTATCCTGCTTTTTATATGACTTTCTATTGGGAGGCAGCTGGCCCAAACTCTGAAAGTCATGTTTTTAGATAGATAGGTTATGTTTTTATTCTTCTTTTAAAGGTTTCAATTGCTAGTCATTTTTAGCCTAGCATTGCTGAGTTATATTAAGAATCTGCTAAAATGTCACTACCATAATATACGGCAAAGATTGTTTTAGTAGTGACAAAAGTGAATGTCAATTATTTTTGACCATAAAAATACATTTAATTTTTCAAACATACAAAGAATTCTTGATTATATTTTAGTATGTATTTTTCTACGGGAAGATGCAACTTAAAAAAGCCTACAAAAAAAGAAGAGAAAAGTGGGACAGATCGATCGAGGGAGTACAAGGAACATCTAAGAAATTACCCAGTAAAATACCAGTCTATAGACTTCAAAACCACAAGGAGTTGAGCTGTGAAATTTGGCATGTGTTCTTTACTCTTTAAAGATGTACATGATTTTCATATTCCTGGATGTTTGGGACCCTTTGTACTCTTTTGCTGTAGTTATCTGAAGTGGAGAGTAATCAACATGGATGATGTCGGGCTGCTAATGCTATGATAATATATGACAATATAGACTGTGATGCAAACTTGTGATTGGCTAAGCATTGCTGGTCAGGAATGACTAATAGTACAGACTATGACTCATCACTGAGCAATATTCAAGCCATACCTACTGCTCAGCAGTATTACTCAAATGTAAACCACATGGCAGCATTATATTTTGTACACGGTTGCCTTATTATTACAGCAATGTTGTACCTAATGCATTGATGTCACCAGATTATGTAGTGTTGGCGCATTATGTAGTAATATTTCTGTCTTCAATAGCTGGTACAGTACATATGCATTATATCTGGCTTACTGTTATAGAGTAAATGCAAAGACATTATGAATTATACACCCTTGTCCAAGAGTGCAGTTTTTACTTTCTCTCATTTGTTTACATAGACGTTTTTGGTGTATGTTGTAGGACACATTTGTCACACTAAAGGCCCATGGGCCGAATATGGCACGTGATATAATTATATTTGGCTTGCAAGATATTTTCATATGGCTATTAGTATTGGTTTGCTGATGAATAGTGCTCCCACCAATTATACAACAAATCCCACTATGCACTGCAACAGCTGCTGCGCAGGTCAACCCTATGCCCTAACCCGTTTTCCCTCATTGCCAATGAAATGTTGATCAATGGTCAGCGGATAAAAACATTGGACAGCACTTTTTACAGCGACATTTAAGCTAGCTTGATCCCCCAATATGACCTAACGAAAAAGTAGACTTTGAAAAAGGAGATTTTTACAAACAAGGGGGAGACAGAGGACGTGATCGCTGACCTGTGTGTCTCTTTTCCCCGCCTGCGATGTGCAGGAAAAAGATCGGATTAGTGGGATGGATGTGGGAGAAGCTTTAGAGAGAGACCTGCACAGGTGAGCTGATCCCTGCGTCACACACCAGGAAATGCTGTGCAGCAAATCCTGAAGACAGAGCACGTCATAAGCACCATATCACAGACAGGGAACTTTATGAGAGGCAAAGGTTTAAATTACCGGCAGGTTTAATCTTTTTTGGCGGAAGTAGCTTCTGAATTTAGCGACGTGCCTCATCACTCAGGTGCGATGAGCTGCCTGAGGAAATGGAAAGTAAGTAAGAAATGGAATAAGAAAAAAACTAAATAGCTTGTTTCTTATTTCTGGATTTTTGCTGATTCTCCATATTCCCACTGAGATCACAGTGAAGGCACTTAGCCTACGTTCACACTGCAGCCTGAAGTGACACAATTCCGATTTTTTTGCCCTCATGCGACCTGTATCCGATCTTTTCATGACAGTCTGAACAACACAGATCCGATTTTTTCAAATGCGACCCAGGCCACTTGGATATGTGGTACTAAATCCGATACGTATCCGATCTTTTCAAATGCGACCGCAGTCTGTACGGACGCTATGGGACGCACCGCACTGATCCGACCTGCACGTCATTGATACTCGACAAACATCACTATTCTGCGTCCCGTGTTACAGGGACGCGTGAAGGAAAACAAGCTTATTTTCACTATTGCTTGGA
>VUQK01013963.1:0-11711 GCA_015106715.1 Bujurquina vittata
TATGAACTTCATGGCTTTATAAAAGTGCAGTGTTAAACAGGAATAATCCTGCAGTAGATTTAAAAAATTGAATGAAAAGAGTTAAATCACTGTATATCTTGATCTTGCATCTGTCATGCAAGCAGAGGTTTCTGATGCAATATAATGGTACAGCAGGCCAACCTGTAATGTGCCCTCTGATGTGCTAAAAAACATCACGCCCTGTGAATGTGACCCTTCTTTTTATCGACTGCCATAAATGCATGCCCAATGTATTAACTTCATTGCACCTCAACAGGAGCCTTGCTAATACTCACTGAAATGTTGCATATAGGCAGGATTACGAGACAGTTTTTTTAACCATCCTCCATATAGGCTTACATCTGCACCTAATGCAGAAGGCTGTGCTGCTAAATGGATTGCTAAAAATGTGTACCAATTAGGCAGCATAAATGCAACCTATGTGTGGTGTGATGTTTAGTTGCTGGCTATTTTGCCAAGAATGCAGCACTTGCACTTCTTTTGTGTCTCGTTTTTTTTTTCTTCTTTTGAACCACTTTTTCAGTCTCCT
This sequence comes from Bujurquina vittata, assembly GCA_015106715.1. Lineage (NCBI taxonomy): Eukaryota > Metazoa > Chordata > Actinopteri > Cichliformes > Cichlidae > Bujurquina > Bujurquina vittata. The sequence goes on from VUQK01013963.1 coordinate 551, forward strand.
GTTCCTCCTGTTCTGCTTTGCTGCAGATCTAGAGCAGGCCTCTCATTTCTGCTTTTACACTTCATCCTTTTGCCACATCCGCCATCAGCCACCCCCCAAAATGACCCAAACAATCAAAATAAATGGAACAGCAATTGTGGTGATTGTTGTATCATCATTTACAAAATTAACAAACAAAATCTGAACATACATGCATCAGCTGGGAGAGAACCTCTGTTGTCTAAGTTTATTTTTATTATGCCCAATCATGCAAGTGCATGATTGGGCATGTGTATTCAAGCTTGCTTCACTATGATCGTTGAAGGTAACGCAATATGTGACCTGGAGAAAACTGAGCCCTCTTCAACAAACCTTCTGATGTCCCTTTGTTTTCCCTTTCTCCTGCTCTCAAAAACAAAAAAAATAAGCCGTGCTACATGAACGCATTGATCCAAGGACGGCGTGCTTTCTGTTTTATTCAATCTTTAAATTTTGAATTGCGCCCAAAGGTATCATCATTGAAAGGAGCTCCCTAAACCATTTCCTCCACTTGAGACATCTCTCTGGAAGCATTAGCTGCTCTTTGCCTTGCCACAGCCAGACAGTTCTTGCACTAACATGGAGGCCCTGGAGAACTAAGTGCAGCATATTTTTACTGAGTGTGTTGAACATGCGGGTGTGTTGAGAGTATGAGGGGGGGTCAGCTGGTGCAATCTTTCTTGCATTCCGGTTGAGAGCATATAAGGTCTTTGGCACTGGGGGTCATGGCTAGCTCTCTTGTGGCCTAGTGGTTAGGCAGTGAGTTTAGCAAATCCCAGCATAAAACCTGATTTGAAACATTGTATTTAAGGAGCATTTCCAAAACTAGTTGAGATTGATGGAACATGACCTATGGACAAATGGAAGATAGCAAGCATGTTACATAATATGCTTCAAGTTAGGATTTGGCTTCCCCTGGTGTAAGAAAAGCATCAGTTAACATGGCGTTAACATTCTTAAAAAGGCCCTGTTCAATAGCTAATGGACTCACGTAGGGCATTTTGTTTAACAAGTGGAAATATTTTATTTAGAAACATACCAGAAATGGCTGCTAAACTGCATAAACCAAACCGAAAGAATGAAAAGATGAAAAAAACTATGTTGAATTATAAATCTATTATTTTTTGGTGTAAATGCATTTTGAGTCTCAATGCTTTTTCATTATGTTACATGAAGTGAAGGTGAAGGCCAAAGGGAAAAAAGAAACAGCTGTCAAAGACCAACCGAGCCATGAGCAGTGTCTTGCACTTGTTAGAAGAAGAATGAATGATTTTGTGGATGGATTAAGGTAAATGCTTTAAAAGTGCATCACTGATTACATGAATTTGCGCTGGGTTTAATGTGAAAAATAGATTCATTGCTGTTTTTCTAATTAAGAGACAGCAAAACCCACAGATCAAACGTACACTGATGGGAAAGAGAGAAAATCAGCAAATTTTCCAACTGGAAAAGCAGGAATGTTTGGTATTTTTGCTAAAAATGATTTTTAAAACCAATTCAATAAGCACATATTTTTGCCGTGGTCGTGGGCAGCTGTTGCTCAGAAGGTTGGGTGAATGTGAGTGTGGCTTTTGGCACGCCACTCGATCTGCCATACTGTTAGAAAATAATTATCTGTTAATCGAGTAAAACAGAAAGGAATAAAAACCTTTACAACCTTGTGCCTTAGTATTAATTAAATGATTAATGCCTGATTTGTCTGTTTTTCCTTTTCCATGCTATCCTGTCACCTGACATACCGTGTGCATGACATGCTACGAACATTAACCCGTTTAATGTAACAATAAATGCAATAATGTGTGTTTGGATGATGGATATAAGGCATTGCAGCAGGGTAGGTGGCCCATAAATAGAAAATAGCCCAGGGGCGTCCAGAAGTCTTTGGCCAGCCTTGACACACATGATCACGCACATGCACACGCGCAGGCTCATACACACAAACACACACAGACACACATTCGTGTTATATCAAAGCAAACAAGAAACAAAAACAAACTATGGTTTATGGGTTTCAATAAAGGCGTTTGTGACTGATAATGAATTCTGTAGTCATTATGCTTTTTAAAAGGCTTAGGACACTCTGACAGTTGTTACTACAGTAAACAACGCACCCATAAATGATACTCAAAATCCAGATATGCATTCTACATATTGCATTATAGTATTGCAGACATGACTTGTAAATCACAAGTGCTGTCTGCATCATTTATGTTGCACTAAATTGAATTTCTTGCTCTGAAGCACATCCTTCATAATACCCACAGTACAAAATCTATAATAGAGGTAATTGAAAATTTATCAGCGACTTCTTAGAAGTGTTTTTTCTTTTTTTTATAAGCTTGTTTGATCACAGGCTGTGCTGTCCTTGCAAAAGCCTGGTCGAGAATGATATGGCCATAATAGCACAGATGTAATTCATCACATTTTTAGCCCTTTTGCAACGACAAAACTGCTGCTGTGAAAAAGACACTGCAAATCCATCGGGTCTCTTTTTATAGGACATAAAAGCAAGTCCTAGGACAGAAATTTCAAAGTAAGATATAAAAGGGAGCAATGACTCTGGTGTCAGCGCTTTGAAGGAGCCTGTTTAAGGAGTGTAACCAATTTGATGCAGATTGTTGAAGATAGGTCAATACTTTATATCCCTCCACAAAGCCCCAGTTATATTGTAGGTTTAAAAAAAAAGCCAAGATTATCAGAAGATTATCAAGACAGATTTGAAATGAAATCCAGATTATTCACTTCAATTTAAAGCATTCCTCACTCTAACTACGTTTACACAGTGTAATCACTGTACAGCTGCCGTTCCATGATATTGTACTAATTACAGTACACTGTATCAATCACCTTTGCCACAAGGGAGAATTCATAACAATGAGGGCATTATGCTACTCAAAAACAAACAGGAACATCACAGAGAAAGATAAGAAGATTTGCAACGATGATTCATCGTGCTGTTGATCCGTATTTGTAATGTACCAAGCACAGTTCCACAGATGCAGTAGCATCTTGAACAGCAGCACGGGGAGAGGGCAAACACTACTGATACCGATGGCCAGATAAAGATAGTTAATGACGCACAGAGGTTTGCAGCACATCCATAGCTGGTGAAAGAGCCATCGTCCTACTATGTGTCACAGAAAAGCCACCAAGAAAAAAAAAGGCAACAACAGAAACCTTTCTGCTTCTAAAATGGCAACGCTACCAATACTGTCAGATAGCTGTGACATTTTATGTGATATCTAGTTCTTATTATACCTGACCCTTGACACTCTTATCTGAGTAAAGTGATGCCTCAGTGATGCAGCAAAGTGCAAATCTTGGAGGGAAATGTCTTACCATGGCCCCCTCTGGTAAGAAAAGGCATCCTGTTGATAGCAATAGGAACTGTACCATGCTTATTATGGAAGTGGTGGACATGGTGAGTGGTACTGAGACTTGAAGACACACGTGCTGTTCCAGTCTGGATGGGGAGTATAGTGAGCAAGGTGAACCAGAAGGCAAGTCTTGAACAATAACTTAGGCCCATGCCGAGGTTAAACTGTGACCAGCTGCTCCGCTGTCCAAGCACAGAGGTGGCTACAAAGAGTCTACCCATGTATATTAGATCCACATGGGCCCAGGACAGAAAACTCGGCCAGGCTTTGGCCTCTGACAGTCCAACTTGAAGACAACAGGGCATCTCACTAACAATCTGGGCCCATTCCTTTCATACTCCCTTCGGTTGATTTGGAAGTTCTAGATTATGGAAAAGTATCCTCCAGATTTGTGAAAAATATCTAAAATGGATATAAAAAAAGGAGTCAAAATCCAGTTGCGTTTGTGGAAGAAACCGTGCAGCAACTAACCTATCTAGTCTCACTTAACATAGTGCCATGCCAAGAAGTCTACTGCACAGAAAAGCTAGTTTTATAATCTTACTAAAAACCATCCTGAAGCACATTCTTCCAAAAGTGAGCCAGGTGCATCCAAAATGCAGAGAAGATACACATCCAAATAAAGAATGGAGACGAATCCAGCTGTAATTTCAAACGAGCATGTTGCTCAACCATGATATTTAGGCGTGAGAAGTGCCAGGAAAGAGATTGATGTGATAGGAATTCTGATAAGAGTCTCCATCGCCCACAGGTAGAGCTTGGGGGCAGCTGAGCCTGCCCACTAAGAAGAGTGCCCCTCCACCGCAGCAGAAGACATAACACGCTTCCGTGAGAAACTGGATCATTTCATTAAGCAAAAATCACGAGTGGATAAAAATAGGTGGAGATGCAGCGATGAAGGTTGATGCAGGAACCACTGCTTTTGTTCCCCTTTAGCCAGGGAATGGGAAGAGAACAGAGACAGGGAGGGGGGAGGAAGAGAGAGAGAGAGAGAGAGAGAGAGAGAGAGAAAGAGAGAGAGAGAGAAAGAGCGAGAGACAGGGAGCAGTATCTGCAGCAGCAGCAGCAGCGCGGTAAAGGAGAAAATCCAGAAAATAAATAAATAATTTCTCAGCAGCTCCTCATTCAGTCTCTCACAGGCGCAGCAAATCCAGCGAACGGCACCCTCTGGTGTGGCAGAGATCTACCAGAATGCAGCTGAGTGTTTCTGTTTCAACTCAACGTATGATCCTTTCTCTCACGCTCCACCTGATCAGTCTCATGCAGTAGCGAGTACTGCTGCATTCCCCTCACTGCTGCTCCTTTTTTCCCCCTTTATCTTCTCCTGTTACCTTGTCCAGATCCGCTATACTGCCTCTGACGGAGGACGGTTAACGTGACAGCCGCATGCGCCTGTCTCCGAAGGAGAGCAGGTGATTCTTCTCAGATCAGATGGCTTGGATGGCAGAGACTGAGATGTTGCCTTAGACTGCTGCAGCAAAAATTATGCTAATTAAAAAGCACCGTCGTGTAATAATGAATCCCGGATGGGTAAAATTCCAGCACAGTCTGGACCCCAGCAAAAAAGAAATAAAATAAATACCCTTGCCTTGGAGTTGTGGTCTAATGAACGCAAGATAAAGGAGCTCTTCTGAAAGCATACTGTAGTCAGAGGCTCTGATCCAGTGAGGCACAGCATGTGCCTCTGTGTGTGTTTGTGTGTGTGTGTGTGTCTGAGAAAGAGAGTCTGTGAGCAAAAGAGTGAGGAGGGGGGTGGCGAGGGTGGGTGAACGATAGCAGGAGGGAGGGAGACACAGGAAGAGACAGCGAAAGAGAAAACAGGCAGCCACGGCGCAAGCACACAGGGAAATAGTGAGGCAAGTAAATGGGTTGTGTGAATAAATACATGCTACAGATTCACAGCGCTCCGGCTTGCAGGTCCTGGCAGTAACACGTAGGAATCATACTGCAGAGGAGGAGCCTGATTTAGGTGAGCTGTCAGAGCTGTTACAGAATGAACACAAGGGTATTGGTATGGACGTGCGTCTAACATAAGGACTCCAGAGCTACAACAGGCATGAACGATAGAAACGCAAATACCTGTCAAAGCACCGCAGCCTGCTACCCTACACTAAGCAAGTTATAGTCGGTGGTATGTAATCCAGTTTTATCAAATCAATAGCTTGCATCAAAATTCAATCTCAAAACTCTCTTTTCCCAGGATCGCACTTCCAAAGCTCTGCTGTTTCTGCACTCCAAATCAATTCGGTCTAAGCCCCTCAGCCTGTTTTCACCTCGTATCTGTATACGAGGCAGCCCTATGTTAAAAGAGCTGGGTAGCTCTCTGCTCTCATGCTGCTTAACCATGCAGAACTTATGCCAGGCTATGACTGATCTGAGTTTCTGGGCTGCTCAGGTTTTGAATTGATGAACTGGACTATATTGACACTTGAGAGGATGGCACACATTATCAGAAAGGGAGAGACAAAGTGAGGAGGGATTGGGGGGGGGGTGAGGATGGAGTCAAATAGGAGAAACCGAGAGAAAGAGATTGCAGGAGAAGTAACGGGAGACTGCAGCTATATCAGCTAAATCACGGTCGATATAGATATCAGCTGGGATTGCCTAGTCGGTTGAAAGGACACGCATGGTAACAGGAGGACAGAGGCAAGCCATGCAGCACCACCTCTCATGGTGACAAGAAGTCGACGCAGGCCATTACTCAAGCAGGGGAGGGGGTGGGGCATGTGGGGGAGTGAGGCTGGTCGAACAAAAAAGAACACAGGAGGGATGAGTGCACAGCACTCTGGAATGGCAAGTGCCCAAGCAGCATGTAGACATTTATCTGCTGCTATTATGAACATAAATAAATTGGAAGACGCTGTGGCTTTTTTTTTTCACATCTGTCCAATTTGAGTCAGAAGGAGATTTAATTCCTTTAAGTGTATCCTCTTCTATACGTTTCTCCATAAATCTTCACACTGGGAAGCACATGCCAGCTTAATCAAACAGAGAACAGCGATAATGCCGAGCACAGCCCGGCTATAACATGTAGATACAGTTTACAGTAATAACTATTTGGTGTGGAAACGCACTGACAAGCACAGAGAATAATCCTCTGGTGACGCCAACAGAAAAGTCAATTTTATTTCCACTGTCAAAGCGTTTCAGCCATTTTCAGTTTTGTGCAGCCAAAAATACGGGCAGTCATAACAAATAATTTCTGCAAGAAATTCTCTCTGACACACAATTCAAGTAAAACCAGTATTTAATTTCCAGTAGGCAGAAATGATATTTCGGTGTCTACAATGAAGGGCTAACACGAATTAGCTTGCGTGCTTGAAGGCTGCTTAACACCATAAAAGTGATACTATCTGGCCCGCACAAAGGAGAAGGATGCACGACTGTAAACTTGCATTGTTCTTGGTTATTTTACAACCTGAGCATCACAAGATCACGCAACGCTTAATATTAACACAACTTAAGAAGACTTAAAAGGATATACACGATGCTGAGCTTGATCCTCAGATGAAATTGGACTTTTTTTTTGGATTTTAAAAACAGAGCAGCCCTCTCTGTAATCTACACCAAGCAATCTTTCATTTGCATCTTCAAACAAAAAAAAAAAAAAATTCCTACAGATTTTTTATAAAGCATTTTACACTTATTGAGCTTTGTTAGAGCTCTGTGCATTTACATAATCACATTATTTATGCACGCTATGCATATATAGAACATATACCATGAACAGATGTATCATTGCAGAAAAAGCTCACGTAGACAGCCCCCCCCTCCCTAAACTTGCAAATGACATGATGCGAGAAGACGTGTATAGCATTTTAAAGACTTAAGAAACCTAAATGTGCATGTTTGTTCTCAGGAGGATTTGTGAGAGACGAGTTTTCGCAGACATCCAGTCTCGCCCCAGGGGGTAAAGTAGCAGGATTAATCATAGCACTTTCAGATTAATTACTCATAATGCGAGCAACCTCTGAAAGGCATGGCCTGCAGTTGTGATGTTTGGTTGATTTCATTAGTCTCAAAGCGACAACACCTAAAATAAGTCTGGCGTAGACGGTGCAAGGAAAAGAAGAAAAAGTAAGAAACATGAAGGCACTGCCGTGCACAACGGTTCCACCAACAGATATAAGAATTCATACTACTGATATTGATGCTCTGATGTTTAAAAAGTTAAAGCTATAATTCTGTTGTCTAAGGGAGGATGTGCAATTTTAAATACACCACTTCCTGGTCAAAATGCACACCTTGATTAAATGCGATATTTCACTTTTTTAAGCAACTCTAGTGTCTTGGCAGACAGTGTGCAGTCTCTTTGAAAAGCGTGCATGTGACAGTAGGCTGCATATTGCTGGCTGCACATGGTGCTGGCAAAAATAGATTCCATTTGCTTGTTTAGCTGAGCTTACTAGCCTCAGCATGTCTCCTGGAAAGGAAGAGCAGCAGTGCCGCTTACAATGCGAACAAATTACAATATCCTAAATAACCAAAATTTCAAAATGTTGGGCTCTGGATTAGGAAATGAAAGAGAAATAAAAGAGGACTGCTTGAAGTAATTTCCTCCCTTTATTCCACAGTTTAAAGTAAAATAAAATTAGAAATTGCACATGCAATTTCTACTTGGCTGAGGTGTATTTCCTGGTTAATCACCTTATTTTGATGATGCGGGTGAAAAACATCAGCAGCATAGCTGGCCATGCTGGAAGTTGTTTGTGCTGATCTGCTTGTCTTGCTCATTATAGAAAGCACGAGCAGCTGTTATAACTCTAATGTGTGCAGCGTCCACTTGATGATTCAGGCACTTTCTGATATCTTCAAAATATCAATAATGGCAGTATTCAGACACCAACTATTGAGGGGGGGGGGGGGCACACAGCCAAATGCTCATCACCTTTTTATATTTAAGATGCACAACTGCAATCCATTGTAAGCAATTCATAGCAATATATAGAGCAATATATGATGTCCTTCCATCTTGTTGTGATCTGAACCTTCCATGTCTGTGTGTGATCCCCTCTCATAAACAGGTCTGTAATCCAGGTTTGAATGTAATCCAGGTTTAACAATACACTAACAGGAGCTGAGGTTGTTGCTATAATTGTAGTACTTAGGAGTTTTCTCTTCTGAGTTTATGGAATGACTGCATCTTCAGAGGTGGGGTATGCCCTGGCCAGGCTGTACCCCACCTCGCGCCCTATAGCAGATGGAGTAGGCTCCAGCACCCCATAGAAGAAAATGCACACTCCCAGTGTGTTCATACACCATTACTTTATGGTCATTAAATTGTCTCTTGTGTTTTCCCTTTATGACCTCAGGTGGTGGATATATCTATCCATCCAGTAGGGGGCACTAAATTCTAATCTTGCCACATAAAGGCTAATACAGGTGGTATTGAGTCCATAGATGAACTAATCTTTTAACAAACCATTCTCCCAATATATTCCAACAATATATAGTCTGTGGAATTAAAGTGAACATATAGAATGAAACTTGAAAAATACAGAATGAATGCTGAAATATGTGGAAGTCAAACCGAAATAAATTAAATTAAGCTGTATATTTGTGCCCACATCATGTGCTTCATCTTCCAGTTGTGGTGTTATTTTAGCCAATATCCCAGAGAGGAGTGTGGCACCTAATGTTCCCCTAGCAACACAAAAGATCCTCGCTTGCATGACAGCATCAACGTATATACGTGAAGGTCATTTTCAGAAGACGATATACACTCACTGGCCACTTTGTTAGGTACAGTTGTTTAACTGTACATTAACACAAAAATTGAACCGACCAATTCCATATCAGCAGCTCAATACATTTAGGCGTGTAGACATTGTCAAGATGACCTGCTGAAGTTCAAACTGAGCATCAGAATGAGGAAGAAAGGTGATTTAAATGAGTTTGTCATTAATGCACGATGGGCTGGTCTGAGTACTTCAGAAACTGCTTATCTACAGGGATTTTCCTGCACAACCATCTCTAAGGTTTACAGAGCAGGGTCCGAAAAACAGAAAATATCCAGTGAGCAGGAGTTCTCTAGATGAAAATGCATTGATGATGCCAGAAGTCACAGAAGAATTTACAGGCTGCTTTGAGTTGATAGGAAGTCAACAGTAATTCATCAACAAACCAACCAATGGATGCAGAAAATCATCTACAAACAAGCAAACAACACTGCAACAGCAGACGATCATAGTGGGTGCCACTTCAGTCAGCTAAGAACAGGAAACTGCGGCTACTATTCAGACGGGCTCACCAAAATTGGACAACAGGAGATTGGAAATGTTACCTGCTCTGACAAGTCTTGATTTGTGCTGTGACACGAGGGACAAAATTAGGTGTAAACTGCATGAAAGCATCCTGGCTTATAACAATAGTTCAGGCTGCTACAGGTGCTGTAATGGTGTAGGGGGATATTTTCTTGGCACACCTTGGGCCCCTCAGTACCAGCTGAGCCTCATTTAAACACCACAGCCTGCCTGAGTATTGTTGCTGATCATGTCCATCCTTTTATGACCACAGGATAGCACACCATGTCACAAAGCTCAAATCATCTCAAACTGGTTTCTTGAACATAGCAGTGGGTTCACTGCATTCAAACGGCCTCCACAGTCACCAGATCTCAATCCAATAAAGCACCTTATGATGTGCTGGAATTGGAGATTCACACAATGGATGTACAGCCAACAAATCTACAGGAACTGTGTGATGCTGTCATGTCGATATGGACTTTAATCCCTGAGGAATGTTCCCAGCACCTTGTTGAATATGTGCCATGAAGAATTAAAACAGTTGTGGAGGCAAAAGGGGGCTCAACCAGGTACTAGCCAGGTATACCTTTCAAAGTGGACAATGAGTATTTATAAGTATTTATTTTCTTTTTTACATGCCACAAGATTAAAGATGTTTATTATCACTTATTATCACTCTGATTAGACAATACTTAGAATGGCAGACACCATTATAAAAGCAACTTAAAAAAATAATGAATAAAAACTGAGAGACAGCACATATCTGAATAATGTTGCCTTGGAGCATTACTGTCTTGTTATCCAGTTGTGCAACACAGAGGGAAAAAAAACCACTGAAACATTGTCTCTTTGTCACTTATGCTGGTGTTTTAACACTCAAACCTTTGGGCTGCTTCTGAAATCAATCCATCATTCACTCATTAACTACTGCCTAAGTAACAAACAGTAATTTACTCCCAAAGGAGAAGTAAACAAAGATTTTTCTGACATTTTGCATCATCAGTGACAGCTGTAGCGTTGCACAACTGTAATTTTCGCACCCATCAAATATGATTCATTGAATCGTGAGAAGAAAGCAGCGTCAGGCCATTAACACAAAAAAGAGGAATATGACAATCAAATAAATAATCACAGAGGGGAAATGTAGCGCAATAGTTAGGAAAAAGTGAGTGATTTCAGACACAACCCTGTGATGTGTGTCAATATCCATTTGTTGCCCCCTCCTTCATTTAAGCTCAGCACTTAACATTAATTAGCGCCATATTTCATGTGAGTGGCCACTAAATGAGCGGAGGTGGCAGGAACCAAGAGGAGTGAATGCTTATGCTCCATTTATGCAATGTTGCCAGAATGGCGAGAGCAAGAAAAACAATCATTATTCTGTGATTTCAGGCAACACTTTAAGATGCTTAGCGCTACTGCGAACACATTTGCACAGACACCTCTGATGTGAGTATGCATTTGCTGCAGTTTGTTAAGAACTCTACGGCGCTTCTGTTGTTTTTTTTTTAACTAACTGCA
>VUQK01013963.1:11731-22494 GCA_015106715.1 Bujurquina vittata
GATCTCTCTCGCGCTTATGTTTTTTTTTTAACTAACTGCAAATCTTGTATGAAAAACAAGAGAGGTCAGTTTAAACAGATAAATAATACACTTTCAAATAAGCAGTCATAGGAAATAGTTGTGCCTTATTGTCATGTTGTATTTTACTGTGTGCTGCTTTTCACCAAGAGGCAGATATTGCTGCTATCTTCACTTTACACAAATACTTTTCAGTTGTGCCTAAAGATAAAAAGTTGTTCGCCTGCCCAATGCAGTTACTGTGAATCAATATTTAGAGAATTATAGGACTTTGCAGCCTTGGCAGGGATACACACTGCACATTTAACTTGTATTTTTGTCCTGCTCTAGCTTTTATCATAGTAAGTGTTTATTTAGGATGGGAAATGGGTTTAGAGAGCAAAGTCTGATCCCTGGTGAATTAACTCTGAGCAAGTCATCAAATTTAGTTGTGCTGAATGTTATAGACACACATTTCTTTTTTTTTTTTTACAGGCGCCACAAAGACTTGTTAGATTCACATAATACGCTTTGTGGGATGTCTTGCATAGCATGCAGTATCGTTTTATATTCGATAACCTGAAAGCCCCGCAAAGTAAAACTAGACACCAATGTTGGATTAACACATTAAAAAGTAACCTATTAGACTACTTAGACTTTATTCTTGTAACAAGTGACGTGACACATTGTTTTTGCAATTCACTTTTGTTGCCTTTTCAAATAAGCAGTCCATTACTGTTAAAATGTTTACTGCATTTCCCCATTGCTATTTTCCCTATTTTACATGCGCACGCACGCACGCACACACACACACACACACACACACACAGAGAAAAAAAGGAAAGAAAATCGTGACAAATTTGTACAGTTTTTATTTCTCTCCTCTTCCTTGGCCGTTTGCTATTAGCCGTTTGTGGAAGGTTTCCAAACCTATGGTTGTGTTACTGTGTGTGTGCAGCTCAGCTAGTGGGCTGGCACAAAGGACAACCTTTATGTCATCAAAGTATTCACATTATTCTGAATTTGTGGGTGAAAAGAACATCACAGTGAAATGCAAACTGTGCCTTGGTAACAGATAAGTGTCTGGGCGCTTTGAAGGACTCTAATTCTCGTTTTGAAGATGCGCCTTAAAGCTAAGTGTGTGTGAAGACCTTTTGAGGAGGAATATGACGCTGCTGCTATTGCCATGGAATAGCTATAATTTGAAGCTGTCACCGAGAGGGAAATTAATAAGCTCGCTGTTGGTTGATTGGTAGAGCAGATGCTATTAATATTAAATGCAGTGATATACAGTAAGTGTACAATAGGATACATGCATGCAGGACAATATTACACATTTTCAAGGAACTTCAAAGGGGAGGACTTTTATTGGTAATGCAAAAGTGCTCTAACCAGTTCATTTTTTTCAGTGGGTAATGGTCTCGCTCTAACTTACATCATCATGGTCCTGGGCCTTTTTGTCCAGTTTTTGTTCTTTTTAGGTTCTGTTACTGTTGTTTCTTTGGTATAATTATAGTTATTAGTTTCCTTGGTGTTTTCCGTGTCTCCAGTTTTCCTTCTCCGGTGTAAGTTTCCTTTAGTTTTATTTCCTACCTTGGTTTATTTTGGTTAACTCGTGTTTTCAGCCATAATAAAAGCTCGCCTGCCTGCCTGCTTCTGAGCCCTGTGTTTGGGTTCGCGCCCCACACACACTTCACACGGTGCTTTCACGAACCGCGATATACATAATCAATTACTTATGTAAGTAATCTTTTAATGTAACTGGTTAGTTTTGAAATAACACTGCCCAGTGCTACATTTGTAAAGGGATCATACCAGATCCCACATATTCAAAGTCGACCTTTAGTTTAATGTCAACCACACTCATCTAAACTTTCGTGACTGTATGTGGCTGTGCCACCATTGTGTTGGCAAAATCTGTCCACAGTCAGATGTATAAGCACCTGCCAAAGTACTCGAAACTGATTACGTGTCACATCCCACTACAGCAGGTGTCAACAGCACAAAATTTTGCCCTGATGACACGCACACAAACACAAATGCACAATCCAATTTGGAGCAGCTGATAATCACGTGTATCTTTTGTATGCTGTAAAAAAGAAATATTCCCTTTCTTCTTAATGAGGAAATGTTTAATGTGATTCTTCTTGCCAGACGCCTTATTATTTAAGATTTCTGAAGTGGGCATCAAGTGTTTTTTAAATAGACCAACTGATAATGGTCTTCACAATGGCTTAAAATGAAAAAAAAATCTACTTTTTGCTTTCTTTGAAGTGACTGATGGCACAATCAAATCCAAACCGCTATTTCTACAGTTCATTAACCTGACCTTGGAATAGTCCAGCTCTAATCATGAGCACTGCATCACTGCCCAAATAGCTGTGCTTACTGTGCACTGAAGACTGTACAGAGAGTCAAATCAGGTCAGAGATGAATACATACATGTGTCATAAATCTATCATTTGCATTACAATTGCATCTGAGGAAAAATGTATAAGGGACAGCAGCCTACTTCACTACTGGGAAGAATCTTAACAGATCTTTTTATTATTCATTGAACATGAGCAAAGTGAAGGAGGAATCTATCAAAAATGAATTGGGAACAGAGACATTTTTTTTTCTTTTGCTGAGCATGCAGAGACTCATCTGTTGTTGAACAATGGCCGGCGTTTGAGTGACGAATAAAGAGGAGGTAATGAAGACAAGGGGTAGATAGACAGCAATAAAATGACTGGAAATGGAGAAGTCTTTTTCTTTTTTCTCTTGAGTGAGATAATGAGACGCAGGTAAAGTGAGATCACAAATCCATTTGCATTTGTGTGTCAAATGCCTGGTTTCTGTGACAAAACATATTCAATTCACCACACATGTACAGTACTGTTATGTGGGAAGAAATACTTTATTATTCCTCACTAAACTGCCTCATATTGTGTTTAGATAGCTGGATCGTTGCTTGCACTGACTTACAAACTGTGCTATATAGCCATGCTTTGGATTTGCTTAAAGTAATAGAATTACTGTAACCCTCATCCTACTGACTGGGGGTCTGTGTAGACCAGTTCATTCCATTTTTTTTTACTTTGTGACCGGGTTCCTAATAATGTGACGTTGTTGTTGTCATTGTTTTTCTCTTTCTGCTTTGATTAGTTCTTTTAAAAAATACAATGTTTTGAGGTCCTAGGGGACCCCATTCAAAAGCACTCAATTTTGCTTATGCAGCTTTTATGATTTGAACACACAGTATCGCGGGGGGGAGGGGGGCACTGTCAGTTGTTTTAAAGAACAAAGACTCACATGCCATAGCGGCCTTCATCTTCTGGATAGGGAACTTCCCAGACTGGAAGTTATCAGAGTTTTGGAGATGTTGCTGGATCTGCTGTGCAGCGGAAAGCCACGCATGAAAAGGAGAGCTGATGCTGCTACATTGGATGAAGCAATCTGAGCAGCAATGACCCTCCTGGGAATGAGAAAAACTCCACATGCTAAATGTCCAGTGCTGGAAGATCTACTCAACAAAGGTATTACCTTTGCTCCTGAATCACCAACAAGAAGGTAGGAACTGTTTGTTCCTCCTGTAACAAACCAGTATGTCCTGAGCTTAGCAGGAGGTAAATTAGGTGCTATAACTGCCTGCAGAGTGTGTTTAGCTTTAGTTTTCTTTTAGTTGTGTCTTGTCCCTGTACAACCATAGTGGTGTTTTGCATTGCCAGGGGTAGCAGACAGGATAGAACTTCTAGGTACAGCCAATGTGTGGAGGGTGGAGGCTTAAGTGGTCTCAGGAGCCCATCTCTACTTTTTGCAGATGATGCAGTTCTGTTGGCTTCAACAAGAAATGACCTCCAGCTTGCATGGAAGCGATTTTCAGCTGAGTGTGAGGCAGATGGGAATTAGCATCCCCAAGTATGAGGACATGGTTCTTAGCTGGAAAAGGGTGGCGTGCCCACTCTGGGTCAGGGATGAGTTGCTGCCCCAAGTGGTGGTATTTAAATGTCTTGGGGTCTTGTTCATTAGTGAGGGGAGGGTGGAGCAGGGGACTGACAGATGGATTGGTGCATCATCTGCACAAAGGTGGATGCTGTACTTGTATAATTTGTTATCATCTTACATACAGACATTTACCCATGGTCACAAAGTCTGGGTAGTGACTGAAACAAAGCGATAGGGTGTGGAGCCCAGTCATTTGGGAGAGACTCAGGGTAGAGCTGTTACTCCTCCAAATCAAAAGGAACTAGTTCAGACAGTATGACCAGGATGCCTCCTGGGTGTCTCCTAGATGAGATGTTTAGGGCATGTCTAAGGGGAAGGAAGTGTGGGGACCCCGGGGCAGACACAGGACATGCTGGAGAGATTAGATCTCTGGGCTGGCTGATTGTGTGTTTATTTCATTTATTCTGTATTGGGGTCAAAACGACCCCGACTGGTTTCATTATACAAATACAACACATAATGAAATCGCTGAACAGTAAATGATACCAGAGTCAAAGCATTGCAAATATTTTTTTATGTAATAATGTGGATTTTACTTGAAAGTATAGATTTTCATTTTGCAAAATGAATAACAAAAATCTTTTGTTTTAGATAAAATTAATTACAAATAATGGCTTAATAAATATGTTTTACTATTACTGTACTTTGCTGTTATGACTGCTTCTCACAAATTATTGCTTTAGTCCCCATGGACCTCAGTCAGTAGTCAATGAATGTAAACTATGTAGGAAAGCTGAGGGAGAAAGTACTTTGTTATTTTAGAAAAAATATATATTTAGTCAATTTGACATACCCGTCAAAATAACATGTGTTCACTACGATGGCTGTGACTATTACAGCTATGCACAGCACAGCACTGCAGCTGTCTAAATGCCTTGTTATACTCTGTTCCCATAAACTAATCTCCTGAATGCCAATTTTGCATGGATTGTGAGTTTTAATAGGTTACAGAAGTGGGTAGGGAAAAGAGAAAGGCATGTACATGGGCTTCTATCAGGCCACAGCGGCAGCTCCAGCAGCTGTAGACAGCAGCCAGTTGTGCTGCCTGAAGAAAAAAGACAATAGTTGTGATCTCAAGTATAGAAATTATGTTAAGTAAATCGAGAGTGAGCCATTGTAGCTAACACAGAGAAGCAGTCTCTTTTATTTGGAACTACATGAAGAGTTGGTTTCTTGATTATTTGATCTGCAGGAGAAAGAAGAAAATCTTTATGGTACTCAACACAACCCTGGTTCCAAAAAAGCTGAGACAATGTGTAAAAATGAGAACAGTAGGCAATAATTTTTAAATGATGCTTGACATAAGGTTTTCAGCCACTTATTATTTATTATTGACAAAAAAAATATGCGAGAGGAGAGGAGAGGAGCAGGGGAAGGCATGGGAGGCAGCAAAGAGAAAAAGAAAAGTAGGACTGTGGAAGTATAGTAGTCAGACAATTTTAAAATGAGAATTTTTATTTTAAATAATCAGATTTCTGGGTTTCAGCACTTGCTATTTAGTATTTCTTGCAATTCAATGTTGGGTTTAAATGTTCTGCAAATTACTTTGGCATCACAGCTTTTTAGGACAGTGTTTGATCCTGGACATTTTTTATTGAGTTTAACTTAAATATATGAAATATATGTATCCTTTGTTCTTGTTTCTGCCAGTTTTGTGTATGTTAATATCTTGGCGAGAGTGAGTTTCAGTGTCATAAGGCTCTCTTTTTACCTGACTACATATAGTGAATGCTTAACCTGGTTCAGGTTAAGCTACATTCAGAGTTTCAGTTTAAATTGGCTTTAGGCACCACATTTTCACTTTTAATGACAATATGCTTTAAGTATGTAGACTTAAAGCTATAATTCCTCAGCTGAAGAAATCTGTTTTATGCATGAACCTTTAAAGCCATGCAGTGAAGTTACAGCAGTGCAAAAATGTATTTGTCGCATTATAATTGGAATTTGCATGCATTCAGCTGGTGATGCAGTAAATGCATAAATATTTTTTATGCTTGGCGTTAATTTGCTGCCAAGTCTCATTTACACATTGCAGCAGATAGAGCACAGATCAGCACATCGAACTGACTATTTTGAGTATTTATAATATCAAATTGATAAAAATCCCTTCGATCTGGCAAAAAAACTAACATGATTTTACATATCTCCTTCCTTTTGATGCAGACCAGTGTCAGACCTGAGTGCAGTAAGTATACTACAATGTTTACAAGTGTGTATGAAGATGAAAGTTTTAGATCTCTAATGTATAGTACTCATTTGTACCAGTTGCTTTAGATTACTTCAGATGATATGATGTTGTATATTCTCAGCCCACACAGGATTCCCAAAGAACACTATAAAAAAATGATACAGCACAACTGCATTAGATGCACTTGCTCTTCCTAAATTCTTCATTACACTGGGTTCTAATTTTATTGAGCACCAAACAGAATGAGAGCTTGATGTTGTAAGAGGAACAGCAACTGAATGATGTATAAGTGAGTGTGTCGCCGTGTCTGTGAGTGTTAGGAAGAGTGACAGAAAGAAATGAAGCCAGATAGAGGGAGTCTCTGTATCTGAAGGCCTCTGTGTGTGTGTCTAGCCTTTATGATGTAAACTGAATGTAACCTTTCTCCTCTCACACAGCCCCTGCAGTAGGGACTAGGAAGCCCCGGCCCACCCCCGGGAGCCAGTATAGACTAGCATTCATCAGAGGCTGAGCTGCTGCGTGGTCTGGATGTCAAGTAAAACCCACCGTGTTCCCATGGAGAGTAGGGCACAGAGGGACAGTCAGAGCAAAGTGGAGACTGACCACTTGGTAATCAAGTCTTGCATAATGTTTGTCCCAAAAATTGATGGTGCCTCAGAGACACTGTGCTGAATATTATCCTGGAAATGGGAGCATAAACAAAGCCACTAACTGCCAGTGTGACAGTTTATCTTGTATCTCTACACATCCACTTCACTCAGTGTGTGCAGAAGTACCGGGCCTCTTGCTGAGCCTCTGACCCCACTTTTATACCATTTACTGCTATAATTATATGTGCTCTTGGTTACTTCACCTACAGGAGTATTATGATGGCTGTTACTTCTTTGGTTATTGACAAAGCAATTTAGAAATAAAAGCCTTCGTTCACTAAATACCCTTCATATGAAAATTATTTCAAAACATCCTCTTTAACAAATTGCCTACTATTATTATAATAAAAAAATAAACTCTCCGCTCTAATGCAAATAGAGCCTCTATGGATATGACACTGTTCTAACTGCAGATGCAGCCTTGTGCCCAGCTCTTATCTTGTTATTATGGAGTATGAAACTGCCTATGGCTGTTTAAATCGGCCAGCACACCAAGGCTTTTTCCAGGCTGATATACAGCCTTCCTGATAGCTCTTTTAAGGGAATCTTTCAGTTTTATCGTTTGCTTATAATACGATAAAGACTTTCCATGCAGTCTCCCCCTGACACACAAAGTGAGATGAAGCTGGGAGGATATACTTATATCTTTTTTTCCCAACCTATTTTTGTTAAGAAAAAAAATATTTGAAATGACTATTCCCATATAATGCTATAGATTGGAATTTTTTACTCAACAATATAATGTATGAAAGCGCTATTGAGAATTATATATAATTTAGATGAACAGATAGCTTCTGTAGCCATTCATGACCAACAATAAAAACAGCAAACAGGCCAGTCAAGTTTAAATGTAACTGTGTCATAAACCACTGATCATATTCTACGTTATTAAATTGCATAAGCTCCAACCAGAACACTTTTTTTCTGGGGCATATATGACATATCAGCTCAGGTTTACAAGCACTGCTATGAAATTTGTTTCTCCACTTTCTCCAACCTTTTTTTTTCATTTAGTAGTTTAATACATCCTTATAATTACTAAGAAACTTTCATAAATGTTATCAAACTTATTAGGGAATGTGCCAAGTGTCAAACATAACTTTATATTGTAATTTAATTATAATCAATGTTTTCACCCTCACAAGTACAGACGTCCACTCACTGCAACCTATTTAAAGTGCAGTAATGGTGATTTTACATGTTTTAATTTAGACGGGAGGTGATTAAATAGCACTCTGTATTTAAATCCACAAGCACTACCTGGTAATTAGCAAAGCTCTATCTTTAAATAAGTCTTTTCTGCTTGAAGGAGCTGTCGAGGATGATGACAATAAGTTGAGTTGCACTGTAGAACAGAGTCAGTTCTTTTTAACAAAGCAAGCGTTTAATACAGTGTGAGAAGATGATGCATGAATTACAGGGACAGAATAATCCTTTAATGAATGCTTTCACTCAGTACAGTACATATTGGTTTTATGGCAATAAAACATCTGCTTGGTAAGAATGAATTCTCCTAAGTGAAGAATTTTTGTATTATTGAATAAATCTTGGGTGAGTCACTGAGGATGGGATGATTTACCTCAATATATTTTATTTACAGGCTACTCCGATGAAGTTGCATTATTTCAACTTCAAAGGTATGTATGTTTTATTACTATGAGACTCTAATAACAATAAGAAAAATGTTTAGGGGTGGACTAAAGTCTAGTGACTTGTATATAAAAACAACTGCTGTGTTTTTTAACTCATGAAAGACTTTAAAGCTAGTTATGATATGATATGTAGAAAACTGAGGAACTGCTGTTGTTGATGTGATTTCAGGGAAGCATGAAAAACTGTGAACAGAAGATGGACACAATGTCCAGGTCTGACATTTAAAGCCAATGAGGAAGTGCCTTTAAACTGCATTATTTTAAATAGGGTCAGGGTTAGGCAACAGGCCACGCTGCAGGGAAAATGGCCCACCTTCAGCGTCAGAGTAAATGGTGACATCATAGCGGTTCCCCACAATGCTTGACATTAAAATTAAGAGTCATTTTTTTTAAAACAAAGATTAGAATAATACAAATAGTAACATCAATGATAAAACCTTTTTTAATACATCTGATGCAGTGCAAATGAATATTGTAAGGTAGGGTGGCACTGTTTATGTCTAGTTGCTGGTACTGTAGGTTTTTTCTCAGCTTCAACCTGGGAGCAACCTAACATTTTTTAGATAATAAAATAACACCATCTTTACTATAATGACAAATGTATTCGCTCGTCGGCCTTTATACACATGTGAACTTCAGTGACATTCCACTCTTAATTCATACTATTTACAGTAATATTGTGTCGAGCCACTCTCTACAGCTATAACAGCTTCAACAAGGTTTAGGAATGTGTTTAATGGAATTTTTGACCTATTCTTCCAGAAGCACATTTGTGAGGTCAGACAGTGATGTTGGACGGGAAGCTCTCTGCTCTAATTCATCCCAAAGTTGTTGGGATGATCGGTTTGAAGTCAGGACTCTGTGCAGCCAGACAAGTTCTTCCACACCAAACGCTACATGAGACTTAACACTTGGCACAATGCAGTCAGACAAGCACCGTTCTCCTGGTAACCACCAAACCCAGACTCAATAGATTACAAGATGGAGAAGTACGAGTCTCCTCTGCTCTAATAGTTCAGTGGCTGCATGCTTTATGCTTTTTACTGTATCTGATGCTTTGCATTACATTTGGTGATGTAAGGCTTGCATGCAGCTGCTCGGCCATGGAAAGCCATTCCATGAAGCTCTCAACACTCTTCTTGACCTAATCTGAAGGCCACATGTAGCGACTGCAGAAAGTTGGCAGGCTCTGCACACTGTGTGCCTCAGCATCTACTGACCCCACTCGGTGATTTTACATTGCCTACCACTCCATGGCTGAGTTGCTGTCAATCCCAGTCACTTCCACTTTGTTATAATACCACTAACAGTTGACTTTGGAATATTCAGTAGTGAGGAAATTTCACAACTGGATTTGTTGCACAGGCGGGATCCACCGTACCACACTGGAATTCACTGAGGTCCTGAGAGCGACCCATTCTTTTACAAATGTTTGTAGAAACAAACACCTGAATTCAATGATTTGAATTTGTGAGTGAATACTTTTGGCAGTATAGTGTATTATAATAGAGGTCACATTAATGTAAATATTTTATTATTAACCATCGCCATTAGCCGCTCCCTTAATGATAATAGATGGCTAATATGGCTATCAAATAATCACTAACAGCTAATGTTAACGTGTGGCCAGGTTTACTTTTACAATAACTTCTTAATATATCAGTGCTGTTGAAACCGGAGCTTTAATGACCTCTTGAAATTCCTCATAAACTGCTGTTCAGCTGTTGTGAATGTTAGCTACTGCAGCTGCTGCTGAAGGGAGGTGCTGTGTGAAGCCGTGCGTCAACTGCGGGGGGCGAAGACGGCACTGTTGGTATTGATACTGTTGAGAATATGTATCTAATCCAACACTAATTTTCGATGACTGATCATTGATTTCTTTGACAACCCTAAATACTTTACTTATGTTTGAGGAGCACACAAAAAGATCATAAGAGCGCGTAACATGTTACAAAGTAGTGTGTTAAAGCACTGATCACTTTTTTGTTGTTGTAACAAGTTACTTTTACACGTAAACAACATGCTACTGTTAAATGGTACTACGTTTTCTCCGTTCTGTTTGTTGTAACAAAAAAAGAAGAAAAAAAAGACAATCCCTGATGTACTCACAATGTTTCAGTCTCTGCCGGACTCTTTGCTATAGTGATATGTATCCAGTTGACAGCTAGCATGTTATGGTCTGCTTTTGAAATGACTGAAAGCCCATGACACTGCAAAACTGTTTGCATATTTTTTGTGTCATGTGATGCTGTGTGGTAAGCACGTATTGGACCCCAATGCAGGACTCTG
>VUQK01013964.1:0-10403 GCA_015106715.1 Bujurquina vittata
AAAATGATGAACCTACAGAGGCTGAATTCAAAGCTGCTGCATTATTGTTTCACTTTGATTTTCAGGGTTTCTTTGAATTCAGCCTCTGTAGGTTCATCATTTTCATTTCCATCAAATGATCCTTTGATTCCTCACACATTACCCAGTGCAGATAATAGCAGATCTGCAGCAGGATTTTGTTCCCATTGATATCTGAGGAGTCCCTTTAATTTTTTTGAGGAGTCTACAATACTGAACCATCTCCACAGGCCCCTTTCAACATGGAGCTCTTCACTCGCTCCCTGAGGGTCATCACCAGCAGCTCCGAGATGAGAGAAGCTTCAGTTTTAAGCCAAGCAATAAATCTGAAGCTAAAGCTAAGCTCACCACTGAAACCAAGATCTGTCAGCTCAGAAAAAAGGAATCCTTCACAGACACCAGCAACTCTCATCCAGCTCTTCATCTGCCTGAAAGCAAACCGCTTGGTTTGAGAGGCAGATCTAAAGTGTAACTCCAGATCATGACTGGACGTTCACACTGTGAGAAGCAGACCTTCACAGTCGGCCAGTCATTACAGTATGAAACGGTGTGAAAAGAAGAAACTCAGTTCAGATCTTGGTGCTTTTTTTTGTTCATTTTCCTGCTGATCTGATTTAACTTTTCATACATTAACGTCTCATTGCAGCAGCTGTCTCACACTCTGGAGACTCCCTACATCAGAACGAACACGACTAAACTCGTGTTTGGCTCCGCTCCACCTTCCAGCTGAAGCAGACTGCAGCATGAGCGAAAAAACTGGACACTTCGACTCCACCCTGCGACTTTCACAGATGTGGAAAAACCATCTTACAGGATGTGATTCATTAAAACGCAGCTTGTCGTCTCATTTGATCTGTGATTGTTAGCTTTTTCCTGTTATCTGTTTGGTCCCATGCTGTGTTTTTACAGTGAAAGGTTTCACTTTACGTAAATATGGGTTCATGACTGCATGAACACTTTTCCTGGAATAATCTCTGTAGCTCATGACTGAAGCTGGCAGGAAGTCAGGATATTTTAAATAAGTGAAGTAAGTTTAAAATTTTAACAGAATTTACTGAAAATCTGGAAAACAGAATTCTAAAAAAAAACGTGGCTCTCCACAACACATCCAAATGCTGGAAACATTATTATAAAACTGGTAAATAAAGGTGGTGGAAAAATCTATTATTGTATATTTGTGAGGTATGAGTATTTTTGAGTCCAAAGTCTGAGTCGGCATGTCGTTGGGTATCACAGTGAGTTTGAGGTTCAGGTTGCAGTTGTTAAGTTCACAGTTTTATTATAGAGCCTTTGGGATTATCATGAATTAATTTTTGCCTTGTCATCTGTGATACACTCCAACTGCCCCGACCCCCCACCACGAACTGGAAGAGAGGAGGGAATTTTTCTTCAGTTACGAAAAAGCATGAATCAAGAGGAGGAAAGGCGTCACACTGTGTCCTCTCCAACAACACGAACGAACAAGAAAAGACTGATTTTCTTTCAAAAGCTGAACGTTCAAATAACTGGTACTTCTCATTTATATGACCCGCAAGAGCACGATGGGTGAAGTAACATTATGAACAGTCGTGGAGTTTTCCGGGACTCTCTGCAGCCTCTTGGAAAAATGCGTAAATGCATGTACATGCACGATTGAACAGCTTGCAGAAGCACCCTCAGCAGCACTATCATCACAGTAATCAGTTTCTCTCTAACCTTTTCAGGCTCTCACGTCACTGCAGTGGAATTTTGGCCCACTCCTCTTTAAAATGCTCACTGAGGTTTGTGGACGTTCTTTTATGCACAGCTCTCTTCAGGTCCCACCACAGCGCTGCAGTCGGGATTGGTCTGGAATTTGACCGGACCGTTGCAGCACCTGGACTCTACTCTTTTGCAGCCGTGTTGCAGATTAACTGCTGTGCTTGGGCTCATTGTCCAGTTGCACAACCCAGTTCGGGCCAAGCTTTAGCTGTCAGACATGTGACCTCACTTTGGACTCTAGAACACTTTGGTATGCAGAGGAGTTCATGTTGACTCAATGACTGCAACGTGCCCGGGTCATGTGACTGCAAAACAAGCCTGTATCTTCAGCTCTGTAGCACCGGGCTTCAGCGTGTACGAGGGGTTTGTGCTGATGTGCTGTGTTTTGTTTTCTGTGCATTGTGGACAAATATCAAACACTGGAATGAAAGTTTAACAGGGGTGCATTTAAAGTAAATTTTATTAATCTCATTTGTTAGCTTTTCATATACTGGGCATTGGTGCAGCCTCTCAGATCATCCTGTCTGAAATGAGTTGTGTTAGCTCCTCCCCTATTAAAGTCCTCCCTCCCTTTAAGAGAGCTGATTGGCTGTTCATCATAAACAGAAGGTATGAATTACACTTAAAAAAAAACTTGTTTAGGCTCACAGGGTTTACTACTTGCATCATTATTTGAAACTTAATTTAACCAGTGGAACAGATCATATATGACCTGCTTCTGGTTTAATCTTGTGCTCATTCAGGTCGGACAGCTTAAACTCACACTGAATTCAGTATCTTCAACACAGTTAATGTGACACTGAGGTCAGGACGAGAGCGCCGCTGGAACATGAGGTTGGTGTTACTCAGCGAACGCTGACCCCACAGGATTCGATTTCATACATTCACCCCATCTGCTTCCTTTACCACACACACACACACACACACACACACACACTCTGAGGAATGTGTTGCACTGTACAATGAAATGTGAGCCTGTGGGTACAGCTGGGTGTGTGTTATGATGTGATGTACTTGGCCGAAAGAATGAAAACACAGTTTCAGCGAGTGTTCGCAAAAAAAAAAAAAGCAGTTCCAGGCTCTGATTGTGACTGTGTGGCAGACCGAAGCTCGCTGTCACTGCGCTCACTCACACTGATTTCTGAGAGACTTCCCCTCAACATGATCGCTCTTAAAACTAACCTTATCCTAACCTCATACAACGTCCTCACGCATGAATGTAATGATTTATTGTCGCAGTGTGAGAGCTTCGCAGGGCCCCTTCATATTTTTTGGCAGCTCGTTACTTACAGATGTGACAGCTGTGACTCCGCCCTCTCTATGATGTGGTTCTTTCTCCTCGCTGATCACAGCGTTTCAGACTTCAGTGTTTCTACTTGTGATGCCATTCGTCAAAGGTTGCATGGGAACAACAACAACAAGAGTTAACAGAGTTTTTTAACAAAAGCATGAAAGCAGAGCAGCCAGTGTTCGCTCACGGCCCAACTAGCTTTAATCCAAACATCGCGCAGACTGATGGTCCCAAACACCGTGGTAGCGTTACGTGCCCTTCTGTGGGAGTCCTGTCATATGTGAATAAACCCCTGAGGGACTCTGAATGACAAACACGACCATGACACAAGCAGAAGTGACCTGTTTGTGACTAGGACATGTTTCGGCATCAGTGACATCAACATGCTCATGGCAGCCATTGTGAGACTCACTGAAAAACCGTTGGACAGCTGTGTCCCAAAAAAAGCAGAAGCCGTGGGTGGATAAAAGCATCTGTGATGCTCTGAGGTCCCACGCCACACCCTGTAACAAAGGAGCTCAACCAGGAAGACGGCGGGATACAAGGCTGCAGAGTAGTAAAAGAGGCAAAGCAACAATATGGAAGGAAGCTGGAAAAACAGCTACAGCAGTCCGACTCCACGACTATAAAGCAAAACCCTCTCTGATGAATGCCAAGATCTCTTTGGCTGAAGAATTGATCATTAAATGTTTTGTGAGTGATCAAAACTTTAATCACATTCTGCTGGCCTGAGATACACAATTTGCACGCCACCCCCCAGATACACAGATGCTGCCACAGCCCACTTACTCCACTCTACCCATATCCATTTGGACCCCAGCAGCGGGGCTTATGCTGTAGTATTTATAGGTCAACATTTGATGCAACATTTTACTCCAGGCTGGCCGCTAAACTGAGTAAACCCACCCCACCCCCAAGACCCTCAGCTTCCTGACTGGCAGTCCACAGGTGGTACGTGTGGGCCACCGCATGTCATCTCCTCTCTACCTCAACTGTGGGGCGACCCAACGTTGAGTGTTGAGCCCTCTGCTGTTCTCCCTTTACAGAGAAGCCCTCTAGGCATAAATGTGGCCCAGGCTGAATAACTTCAAATACTTGAAGGACTTGGCAGGGTCCTGCCACACCCTGGCCCATCAATGCCTCCATTCCCTCAGATCGCCTTCTTCTGATTGGCTTCCCCTCACAGGCAGCAGGTTTGAATGGCAGGTTACCTGGGCCTCTGCAGTTACAGGCGGGGCTGTGGTAATGAGACCACAATATTAGAACCACCTGCTGTCTGTGACATCATAAGTAGCCAAGAGTAGAAAAAACTCTGAATCGGGGTGTTTAGCAAAGTCTGAAGGTTTGACAGAAAATAAAGAAAAGCAGAAAAAGTCTACGTTAAAAAGGTTGACGGGAGAGAAAGAGAGTCAGGAGCGCACAACAGGGAAGTGTGAGAATTAGAGAATCAGACTGACATGGAGAATATGGAGGGTAAGAGGATGGGAGGTGTGTGTGTGGTGTGTGTGTGTGTGTGGGTGGAGTGGGGGGCGTACCAGTCGGTGCAGTGTGTGAAATGTGAACTCTGCTGTGTCTTCGTGAGTGTGCGTTTAATCATGAGTCTTTTTTGAGATTCGAGGCTATTTGGGCTGTTTTTTCTTAGCAAAGCTTCATTTTAGTGGGTTCAGCTTTAGATGGAGCTGCTGGAGGACGCATCGCTCACAGAGAAAGAAGTCTATGTGTGTGCGTGTGTGTGTGTGTGTGTGTGTGTGTGTGTGTGTGAGTAGGGGAGGATCCTCTCTCTCTTAAAGCTGGGTCAGAAACAGAGATCAGCAGAGCTGAAAGTGAGAGGCACTGAGGAGGGAACACACACACTATTAAACACGCACACACACTCACACTGAGACAAGTGGCCTTTTGTACACACATACAGAAAAAAACGCAGTTGTTGATCAGTCTGACACACAGACTCATCACTGGACTCTGGATTGACCACTCGATCACCCCAGGACTCTATTTCCCATCATGCACCGACGGAGCCTCTTACAGCTCCAGGGGGTCACGGCCGAGCAGGCGAGCTCGACCCCATGGACTACCCAGGATAGAGCTTCATGGAGCTCCAGAGAGAGGAGAGGTTCCAGCAGCTCCTGCAGCCCGCTGAGGAGAGCTCCTCTCTGGGTATGGCTGCTGCTGGGGGCTTTGGTGGTTCCTGGAGCCTGGAGCTTTCTGAGCGAGGAGCAGGAGGAGCTGCTGGTGGAGCTTCACAACTACTACAGAGGACAGGTTTCACCCAGTGCCTCGGCCATGCTGCCTCTGGTAAGACACCTGCAGGTCATCCCAAATGAACACGACCAAAGAGGGAGAGTGGCACGGTATCTTTGTCCAGTAGATGTCTGATATCTGAACTGAATATGTAGGCAGCCACATCTGTAAAGGTATCATTTGATTGCTGTTTTGTGTAATAATGACATTTACACGTTATTTCCCTTTGATATAAGCCTTTAAATATTTTTGTTGTGTGCGCAGTGCATATGACCGAATCTGCCTTTGTCACAGCAGCTTTTTGAATTTAACAGGAAAATTAAGAATTTCTTTCACATTCGCCATAAAAGGGTTCATGTAAATCAAAATTCAGTCTAGGAGTAATAGTTTGGAGCGCCCAAATCATCAGACAGAGTGTGATAGTGCATGATTTAAAGCACATCATCAACAAATAAGCATGCCCTCTAAAGACTTTTCTCAGAATTAGGAAATCAATAAAACAACAATCTTATTGATTGAGCATTAAAATCTGTTTTCTGCAATCAAAGTACTGTAAACACAGCACTTAACGGTGATTCAGCGTTTTGTGACCAACTCGTGGTTTGCGGCTGTAAATGTGTCATCGCTCCTGCAAAGTGACAAAGCCAACTGCAGCTTTGCTTAATGTTGACGCCATCCGTTGCGTAAATGCATTGCAATGATTCCAGTGAGTGCAGCGATGTAGAAACATTGTAAACTTGGGTTTAAAGAAAGCAGATCAGTTATATATGCAGATGATGATGCGTGCTTCAGGTCTTCACTATGAGACCTTCGTGGCTTCAAATGCAGACGTTATCGCGAGGAATTCGTGCCTAAATGCTTCAACCACAGCACGAAGCTTCTGGATTCCAACCTGCTTGTTGGCTGTGGTCAAGTTTGTGTGTTCTCTCTGTGCATGTGCGCGTTTTCTTTCCATGTCAGCTTAACCTATCTTATTCTAATGTATCCAGCGGTGGGAATGTGAATTCTTTTCTGTCTGTTAGCGCTGGACCAGGAATCTCAGCCCAATGTTGGATAAGCAGTTTAATAAATTATTTTTTTCCTTCTCTGTATAAATGAGGCAACACCCCCCAGCAGCAATACTAAATATGAATATTAGTAAAAGTAGCAAGAACATCGCAGCAGCAACTTTCCATCCATCCATCCATCCATCACCCTCTTCAGCTTAAGCCAAATGCTCAAAACGGAAGATTATATGAAAAGTGGTGCCGTAGGTAGGTGCTCACCTTGCAACTGGAGGGTTGCTGGTTCGACTCCCTGTCCAATGCTGTTATTGTGTCCCTGGGAAAGACATTTAACCCACACTCCCAGTGTGAATGTGTTGGGTGGATTAGTGGATTCACTTCATCCTAACATTCAAACTTGTGGCTCACACCTGGTGGTTGGTCAGATCGAGGGACCAGACTGACCCTCCAAAGGGTCCCGGTGTCGTTGCTGTGGCCATTACCGTGTTCATATCTGCAAAATGAACGCAGCAATCATGAGCATTAGGTGTTGTATTATTTGAGTGCTGGGTTGTGTTTCTGGAGTTTCTGCTGCAGGCTTGGACGGCTTTGCTGTTTGCATCATCGCGTGTTTGTTCCCTCAGCGTTTCCCTCTCTGTCCCTCCCTCTGTCTCAGCCTCATCTCTTTTTCATGTTGTCTGGTGTCCGTGATCCCTTCACGCCCTGTGTCAGCTTTACGTGTCTCCGGCCTCCGTGATTGTTCTCATCTGTGGTCATCGTGTTACGCTGTGCCCCGTTCCCCACCTGCCTCCTGTTGTCCACTCATCCATCTCTGTACATTTAGCGCTTTCTTCCCTTTGTCCATTGTCAAAGTGTCAGTTGTTGCTGTTGTGTCGTGCTCTCAGTGCTCTCCTGTGTTTTGGATTTCTGCTACTTTCTGATTTTTGGACTGAATCATCAGTCTGAATAAAATTCTTGCCCTTTGTTTCGTTCTTGTTTGTTTTCAGTGCCCTGCGTTTAGGTCCAAACCTTTGCACTTCACCACATTCCAGCACAAACACTCACAGCCCACACCTCTTTGAACTGATGCCGATTTCCTTAAACGAAGACTGCAAACTTTTCTCAGATGTTCTGAAGATGTCTGCCAATGAGCCTTCATGCATTTGACCATCTGATGTTGGAATCGCCCTGAGCCTTCGCAGACTTGGCAGGAACACTTAAAGGATAAAGGGTGGACACTGCAATTGTGACAGGCTGTAAATAAAAGAGGGACAATGCTTCAGTGTTGCAGCAATGGTAGCTTTTCTGAGCCAGAAGTGACCTTATTTAGATGAGAGGCTGCAGCGATCAGTTATCAGCATCCCTGAACTGTGCGGGATCGCCTCCTCACGCAGCCGTTAGAAGAAGCGCCGTTTTTGCCACTTTAGCATCCAGTGTTTCGGCCTCAGAGGTTGCCGGTTGATTCCAGGTCAGCTCATTTCCTCGATGACTGATTCGCTCATTATCAACATACCGTTTAAATTAACTCTGTTGTCTCACTGCACGTAATTTGGTTACAACACGATTTCCTTTTAAACACGGTGTCTTATAACCAGCTTCATTTAAACAGCCTGAAGGGCCTCAGAGTCGGCACACAACACTGTTAACCTTCAGGTGTTGCTAATGCTGCAGGGGGTGTGAGTGTGTTTTGTAGCAGTATACAGGTGCACAAAACTCCTTGTAGGAAATCCTTAGGTGGCGGGAGTACGACCACCCAGGAAGTTTTCTTCCCAGTTACAGGGATCGGTTCTCTGGACGTCACCTGACTGCGAGGGTTATCCTGAGTAACCACGACGTCAAAACCACACAGACTGATCATTGTATTTGGAAAGAGATCCCATTGTTGAGTTTTACTAATCTAATTGTGTTGCAGCAACCGTCCACTGAGCCTCGCTGTATCAGGGGGAACTGAAATCTCCCAAAAACATCTGAGAGGATCTGGAAGAATGAATCTGCTGCTAAAATAAGACCCCAAAAATGCCCTTTTTTCTAGAGAGAGATAAAACGGTTTTCAGCTAATCGCTAAATGCTATTACTTCCTCCTCGTATAGCAACGGGAGGAAGATGTGCGTGAAAGTCAGACGCTGGCTTAGAAGCGCTACCGTGATCCCCAATTAGAAAACTAAACAAAGAGTAAATAGGAAGAATCTGTTTATTCTGCTCATTCTCGGGGATGTCTCATGACTGTGCACAATTTATTTTCATTGTTTCCAGCTGTGAGCGGCTCTTCCACTTCTTCAATTATGGGACACCAGCGTTCATAAACAGCCGAAAGCAAATTCAGCTTGAGTTTGCGTGACTTTGTTTAAAAGGCTCTGGGTGATGGTTAGTGCTGAGGCAGCAGGGTGACGTTCAGGTCAAAGGTGCAGTAGGAGACGGAGACGAGTAAAGTGGTAGGAGAAGTAAAACTGGCTGTCTGGATGTCTGTTTACGGCCTTTATCCTCACTCTAAAATAGACCTGATGCTGATTTCCTAATAGTCTCGGTTCTCGTTCTGTCTGTTTTTTCTTCTTCTCTTTGCCGAACGTTCCCCGAGCACAAACGCGTGTAATCATTGGCGCCGTTTGCTGGACCCGTCTTCTGGCTTTGTCTTGTTCTAATTATCTTTGTTTGTATCCGTGTTGTGTGTTTTCATGATGAACGCAGCAGGGCTGTCCCGGAACGCTGGAGTTTCGATGGTAATCAGCAGCAAACAGTCCAAGCTTGTCCCAGTGGAGGTGAGGGAGGTGGGGCCGGGGTCCTTGCCTCCCTGAGACACAAACTGCACCAAACAGTAGAAAGGGAGGAGTGCCCCACTCCGTACACAGTGTGTCTGCAGGTGGAACAGATGCAGGATGATCCTGCTGTGAGTGGGAAATACAAACTCAGATAATAAATATTTCCATGTTTTTAAAAAAATTTGTATATGTTTCGATAAATATCCACCAGCACATTAAAATAATCGTCTTTCTGGGGAACCCTTGTTGCTCTCTGCAGGCTCACTGAGCCGCTCTCCACCTGCTGCAGGCGATGGAAAGAGTGGTCTCCCAGCTAGCGGTGGCCCATATGATGAGAAACTCATTAGATAGATAAAGCCTGCCACAACAGTAACCTGGTCAGTGGGCGGGAAGGCATCTTCAAATTCCCACCTGGAGAAGATTCCCAGCTCCTCCAGTCTCCATGTTGAAGCATCCTTTGACATGATATGGCGGCCCTAATTGCCCCTGATGCCCCATTGGTCAGTGATTAGAAAAATGGCCTAAAGGGATCGAATAATGCACAGAAAATTTGTAAGCGTAGAAAAAGTGCTGTGTAAGTGTGAACCTCTGCAGCAGCACTCGGAGAGTCCTGAACTAAAATCTGTGGGAGCTTTGAAAGCTGATTCAGAGGCAGGAAACCGATTTCCTCTGATCACTGAAACTGAACTTTCAAATGAGACTGAGGGGATTTTGCACTAATAAATACTTTTCTGATGATTTCAAACTCACAGAGAGATTAAACCAAAACGGTTTCCCAAATACACGAGAATGGGCGGAAAAATCCTAAAATATACGCAGTTGATTCCAGGCCAGCGTTACGCCTGGATACAATTAATTTGTCCCAGTGCAGGCTTATGCAGATTTAGTTTTATTGTGTTTTCTTATTTATAGATGCAGTAATGAACTTTTTATTTATTCAGTTATTGATAGTTGAATTGGATTTACCAAGAAGCTCCATATTTATGTTTAACTGTCTAAATAGAGCTGTGAGATGTTGATATATTTGTACTGGCGTTTATAACAGCTGATGAAAACTTAAAAAGTGAAGAAGAGGCGGAGAAACGCCTTCGCCCCTGTTATGAATGATGATGCTCCCTGTGGGCAACTATTACAGCAACCAGCTGATCCGACTCAATAAAACAAGATTATTTTTTATCATAATCTCTTAGTCAGTGCTCATAAATAACTACACACAACAAATATTAGGGAACGTTGGCCAGTTTTTAAATCACCAAATAAAAGTATCATTTTAAATGTAGCAACATTCATGCAGTCTGTGTCTTATCCCCCCCCCCCCGTCAAACTGCCAGTGCTGCTACAGGAGGGGAAAGGTCAGGCACCGCCCCCGCACCA
>VUQK01013964.1:15043-30045 GCA_015106715.1 Bujurquina vittata
ACACAGAGGAGATGTGGAGAAAGTCTGGGGGGAGAGAAGTGTGAAAGAGACCCCACACTATTGTTTCGGTTGCATGTCAGCACTGGACAAATAAACACACACACACACACACACACACACACACACACACACACACACACACACACACACACACACAGGGATATTAAATTCTCAGTCAGGGTCCTGTTGTTCATTCTTTAGGTTTCATAGCAACAGTGACTCAAACCACGAGCTGCAGACAACAGGCCGAGTTAAAGACGTCACTGTTCCCCGTCTCATCACTCGTGACCATCACCACATGACATTTTCACCAGTGGCGG
The DNA here is from genome assembly GCA_015106715.1 of Bujurquina vittata. Taxonomy (NCBI): domain Eukaryota; kingdom Metazoa; phylum Chordata; class Actinopteri; order Cichliformes; family Cichlidae; genus Bujurquina; species Bujurquina vittata. The sequence continues at coordinate 15,364 of VUQK01013964.1, forward strand.
CCCATTGGGCTGAAACTGGCCTTCAATTAAGACTCTTACACTGTAGATATTCAAATCAGAGAACTTACAGTTTTCTTAAATTTCAAATGAAGATTTAAAATAAGAGGGAAGCACACTGAGTGTTTAGTAGCTCGGATATCACTCTTTAAAACTGTTATAAAACCATTACAGAACTTTTACCTCTATGGGATGCTTCACAGTCATTGGTGTTAATTTCTTTAATTGTTTCACAAACTCGGCCGAATGGTCAGCATTTTCTAAAACAGTGAAGTGGGCTTGCTCATGGTGGGTGCTCATATACCTACTTGCAAAATCTGCCAAATCAAATACGTGGATCCACCCACTGTGCCGACCCCGAATGACACAGAAGCTGAAAGCAAGTCCTTGGTCGACCCACAACGTAGCGTGACCCGGCTCAGAGTCCAAAAACAGTTCACGCTCCAAAGACCGCCATCATTAAAGTCTCAGCGAGACAGCATCAATTTACTTAACTTACTACACTCATGCTAATTTTATTGAGTTTTACAGCTGTTTATTTCTTTCATGAGCTCTACGCTGAACCTTTGTATGGAAGCTTATTTCCACCACTGAAAGAAAAAAAAAAAGCACCATCCGTAACTCGAGATTTCGAGTTACTTTCTCAAAACTTTGAGTTGTTTTCTCAGAATCAAAATTTTGAGTTAATAAGTCGAAATTTCAAGTTACAGATCTTAAAATTTTCATATTAATAACTCGAAATTTCAGCTACCAATCAGGAAGCTCCGAGAAAGAGGTCATTTCCTTGTTGCCCCGAAGCAGATGCTGCCAACACAAGCGCACTCAAAAGGGGCTAACGAATTTTTTACGTCAACGGTCAAAATGTGTTCTAGCAAAAAACAGCTGCACAAAAGATAAAGAATCAGTGTTTCCAGCTGATACCTTATCTACGGACCACGGCGCTTCCTGATTGGCAGCGCTAAGTCAAAATTTCGAGGTATTAACTTGAAATTTTGGGTTATTGTCTCGAAATTCCGACTTGGTAACTCGAGTTATGGTGATTTATTTATTTTACTCGTGGAAACAAGCTTCCATGCCTTTGCACCTGTCCAATATCCAGGGCTGAAAAAGGAAGCTAAGTGTTTAAAGCTGCAGTTCCTCTAATGGCCACTCGAGGCTGCAAAGGGCAGACAACCCCATAGACTTTCATGTTAAAACAACCATATTTCCATTAGAAATGAACGTGTTTACAGCCTATATATAAAGGCCAGTTTTGACTGCTATGGATAGTTTCTCCATTCATACTCTGGGGTGGGGTCAGAGACACTTTTAGTGATACAGCTGATCAGTGTCTGCTTCATCTGTGCTGCTTAGAGCCGCTGAATAGGTCCTCTCTGCCGCGCTATTTGGAGTTCTTAATAGAAATAATAGCAGGAATCTGAGTCTGCTGCACCGTGCTGAAGCTTGCTAGCATTAGCTGGTAACTTAGCACTCCATCGTCTCGTCCAAAGTGTCACTTCTGGCTAAAGAAAAAAAAAAAGGGCGGTGGCTTTTAACGTCCTGGATCAGTATCTCTACAGGAAATAACTGCTGTTAAAGCCACAGACATGATGGGAAGGAAACGTTCACGTCAGGGGGCCAGGCTGGGGTCAGGGTCAGAGGTCAGGGGCAAACGGGTGCCCATGGTTTGTCTTGTCCGATATCAGGACAGGATGATTCCCTAACTCAGGCTTGGTGCGTCAGGGTCAAACACAATGGGGTGTTTATGACTCAAATCTGCCATTTCCTTGGTATGATATTAAATGTCATATCATTTGCCATAATATTTATTTAACCACCAGCCGTCAAATTTATTTTAAGAGGCTGATCAGCTTATAAAGACTCTACAAGTGTCACAGAAATCAACAACAAGGATCCTGCTGTTGACTCTGCTGAAGAGCTGTGGCTGATTTTTATAACATTGTGAGATATGGAGGTGGTTATATAATCAGAATTAAGCAGCTCTGGAATATTTGTACAGTGCATTTCCCAAGCGTTTAACAGGCCATAAAGCAATAAATCTAAAGGAGCAGTGCAATGAAATTATCATGATAATTAAAAGCAGGTTTAAAGGGGGAAACAGAAACTCGAGTAGGGTTATAAAACCACCAATTTAATCTCATAAACAATAATTCACAAGTGTGAGTTTAGTAACCTCTGACGTGAACTTCCAATCACAAATACACACTTGAAGCTCGCCGCTCTGTCGCACGAAAGCAGCACCGTCCCATCGACATGTAGTATGCACAGATCCAAAAAAATATAGAAGAAAAGAGGAAGAGTTACAGTCTTCATCCCCACGGAGCACAAATACAAAGACGTGCACTATTCGATCGAGCGTCTGTGTCGTGGTTTACATCAGTGTTTGGAGCCCAAGTCCTGATCCTGAATCAGTAACTGACTTCAAAGCCACAACTCAGATATTAGAGCCACATGTACGACACATGAAAGAATAAAAGTCAACTTGGATTTTGCAGCGAGTCACTTACGAGGCAGGAAAATATCAGACAGAAGACGAATATGAGTGCTGAGGGACAGGTGAGCCGAGTGGAAGCAGGTAAGCGGAGAGAAAGTGAGCCATGACACAATTATTAGGATTAATGCAGCAAATTTATGAGAGGCAAAGGTTGAGTTTTAGGCTGCATGTCGTTAGCTTTGTTTAGGTACACCCTCACCAGACTTCTAGCTCTTCTAGTAACCTTTGATGGATCCCGAATCTTCTGAGATTTTAGCCACTTTGATTCATGTTCACTTCATTATTTGAAACTTTGGCCGCACGTCCAGCATTTTAAGTGCTTTCCTTTCATTTCCTGTCTGTATTTGAAGTAGTAACATGTCTAAGAAGATGAAGGTGTAATAAGGCTTCAACTGCATCCTGGCAGCAAACGTGGTCCTCCATAACTTTCACCGGTTCTTTGCAGAAGTGGGACGCGAACCTGAAGCTGGTCGCAGAGAGCTACGCTGCAAAATGTATCTGGAACCACAACCCAGAACTGGAAGAAACTGGAGAGAATCTGTACGCCGGCACCGGGCCTCTGGACCTCCGATCGGCTCTGGAGAAATGGTTCCTGGGTGAGTCATCTCAGAAGCGCATATTTGTTGGCTTTCTTCTTCAGCACAGAGCGGGCTGATGATGTTAGCGACGATCTGATTAACAGGTGGAGCATCTCACGGCTGAGTCCTTGTGTTTCTTTGGTCTTGGTGGAATGAACTGAACAGCGAAAGCGAAGCTCAAAAGCAATCGTGTTTTTTTAAATACCATCACCAAATCTAGTTCTGTTACTTTTAACTGTGAATGTTCAGCTTAAGGGCGGCTCACAGGAATGTGGAGGCGTAACAGACCATTTCACCAACTAATTTTTCCTCAAAAGTTACTCCTTTGAGGAAAATCACAACTTTTAGTCTCCATCGGTTGGGAGTGGCTGCAGTACTGGAAGTAGAGCAGGTCGTTTACAAACTGGGAGGTCAGTGGTTTGATCCCTGGTCATGCATAATGTGTTGAAAAGCACTGTATAAAAACCAGCTCATCTGAGGCATGTAAATAAATGTGTCTTTGGTTAAAAGATTGTTTTTGTCGGGTGAACACAGACGTTAATATTCACTGGCCCTCTCCGGCTCATGGAAGACTTCCTGCCCCAGGTGGAGGAGTTCAAGTATCTCGGGTTGTTTTTAATGTGTGACGGGAGAAGGGATCGACAGACGGATCGGGGTCCGTCTGCAGTGATGAGGACGCTGCACCGGTCTGTCGTGGTGAAGAGGGAGCTGAGGGCGAAAGCGAAGCTGTCGATCTACAGCCCTCACCTGTGGTCACGAGCTTTGGGTAGTGACTGAATGAGATCGCGAATACAAGCGACAGAAATGAGCTTCCTCCAAAGGGTGGCTGGCGTCTCCCTTAGAGATAAGGCTCAGAGTGCAGCCGCTGCTCCTCCACACTGAGAGGAGCCGGTTGAGGTGGCTCGGGCATCTGATTAGGATGCCTCCTGGCTGCCTTTTGGCTGAGGTGTTCTGGGCAGGTCCCACCGGGAGGAGGCCCCGGGGTAGACCCAGGACACACTGGAGAGATTAAATCTCTCGCCTGGCCTGGGAACGCCTTGGGGTCCCTCCGGATGAGCTGGTGGAGGTGGCTGGAGAGAGGGAAGCCTGGGCTTCTCTGCTTAGGCTGCTGCCTCCACAACCCGGGTAAGCGCAAGAGAACGGATGGATGGATGAAATTAGTTTCTTGAGCAGTGTCATGCCGCAGCTGGAACAATCGCTGCTCCTCTTTGTGGTGATTCTTCAGTAAAGCGTCTTCTCCTAATAGTTAAACACTCAGTAAGGCATTCTGATTTACCTGTTGTGCGCAGAACACCTGGACTACGACTTCCAGAACAACAGCTGTGACGAGGAGAAGATGTGTGGACACTACACACAGGTCAGACACGAGCACACACAGTGTACGGTGTCCGTATCGGCGTAATTTATGATGAAGGTGCAGGACTGAATTAACCATGACACTTACTGACAGTTATCACTGAAAGTGGAGGATTGTGTATTAAAGCTTGTGTATTAAACTTTTGTCAAACCTGTCAAATTAAAGCTGAGCTTTTGCACTTCAATCACACACTTTTTAATCAATATGTTACTTGTCTTTGGTGTCCATAAATGTGTGTAACATGGAGCAGATCCTCGCTTTAAACTGTGCATGTGTGTGTGGCAGATGGTGTGGGCAGACACGCACAGAGTGGGCTGTGCCTTCCACCTCTGTGACACTATGGAAGGACTGGAGTGGAACAGAGTTTCCTTCCTCGTCTGCAACTACTACCCAGCGTCAGTACTGCAACTGCTGCACTCAGAGTACCAGAGCTGTCACAGTACTGCAACAAGCACTCCCCCTTGTGGACAGTAGTAATAATTACATTTTACAGAAGCCAAAGTAAATCATGATGATCAAAATTGATGATCACTTTTTCAAATAAGTGATCACACACACACACACACACACACACACACACACAAATTCTGAATTCTTTATGCCTCTTGTATATTGTGTACTGTATATACTCTCTGTAAACTCACAGTAATACATCAGTACCTCATTTATATGCTTGACTTGCCTCTGTTGTGTGGAAATGGCGGCTTGTTGTTGTTTTGTGCAGGTTCTGTTGGCAAATTGAATATTTTTTTGTGTGTCCAGGGGGAACTATGAAGGAGAGCGGCCGTATGTCGAAGGCGACTGGTGCTCCAGATGTCCCGAAAACCTCCAGAAATGTGAAAACAATCTCTGTGGTAAGACTAAGACGGGCGGTCTTTGTTCATTCCTGGCTTCCACATCAGAGTTTCCTTTTAGGAATTTTTGTCACTACTTTTTGACATTTATTAGATTCAAAATGAATTCTTTTTCATGTGCAACATTAAAAACCGTAGGTCCTTTTCTTCTATTATATTTTCCAGCTCCCGACTTAGTCGACGAGGATGAAGAGGATGCGGAAGAGAACGAGGCAACAGGTTTCTCGTCCATGCCAGGAGAATTTATTCCCGAGGCCACGACTGATCCCCTCCACCTCACAGAAGAGGCTTTTCCTCCCGCAACACCTGACTCCCCCGTGCAGCCTGACACCACAGACAGCATTCTCAATATGGTCACCATCCTCTTCCAAATGGTCTCTGAAGATGCTCCACCCCCAAACACCGCTGCCCGGACCACCAAGCCTCCACCCGCCCCCCCAACAAAACTGGTAACACTGACAAACAAGATTAGTCACGGCACGAAGGAGGGAGAGAAAAGGGAAGAGGAAAAAAGAAATGAAACTCCGGACGAAGCCGAGAATGAGATAGACTTTAGACCTGTAGTAAAAAAGACCAACAGCGCGGTGCAGACCAGTGCTGCTTCGGTGTCCCCCCCTTCAGTCCTGTTAGCCTGTCTGACTGGGATCCTGATTCTCAGGCTGTGAGTAGGAAGAAGAGGAAGTGTCCTCCTCACCTCCCCATTCTCGCATTGACTGCACATGGCCTTGTTAATCTCCCTGCAGTAACACACAGTTCCCCCTCTCCCCCTTGTAGAGCTAAATAGGGTAATTAATAATTCACGCTCACCAGAAAACAGCTGCCACTTTCATCACCTCTGCATAAAGTCTGGGCTGAGATTTGGGTCAAATAATGTGTGCATAACCTGCTTCAGGTATTACAGCCAGTAAACAATGATTCAGTGACGGGAAATATGATGTTTTACAAAACAGCTTCAGAGCAGGTTGTGAAATGATTTAAAAAAAAATAATCTATTGATGAGTCACAAAGTAATAACCAAAATACAACCACATGATATACTTAATTTCTTTCATTTTTACACAGAATTTTTTTATGTTTGGTTCCATAGTTTCATTTGTGGTTTGGGCAAATCTCAATAATCTACATAAATATGCAGTATCTGAAAATAAGGGAAAAGATTTTTTTGTGTTAAAGGACACGTATCATGCAAAATCCACTTTTTTTAGCCTTAAAATACATTTTGTTGTGTACTTTGAGTGTGCAGCAGTGCAGGAAATGTAAATGCATTCTCTCCCAGTGCTGCGTAGATATCTTTATATTCTTTTTGGGTCATAATTTTCATTCTGTTTAGTTTTCTCTGTTAACTGTTATGTTTTCTTTCCTCTTACATCACAGTATTTGCTGCAGAGCTGCTAATTGCATTTTTTTCTCGCAGCGATTTTGTTGTCCAGTTCAGTTATGCCGAAGTTGCACGTAGACAAGTGAAAATGTTTGGTTGTTGGGTGAATTAACCCACACAATTCCTTACATCACCCGCCGGCATCAGAGCCTCTTCGAAGTGTCTGGTTTCATTTTATTATGCTCAGAAATATTCTCACATCAGTGGGGAAAGTCCTCTTTGTTTCTCTGACGGTAGCTAATCATATCACTGCTATGAAACTACAAAAATGGCCGAACAAGGAATTCAGACCAAAGCATTGCAGCTCTACTTTACATAGACCACAAGTGAATGATTTACATATGAAAGGGAAAGATTTAAAAGCACGATACGTGTCCTTTAAGGCAGGTTTCCTGTTGAGCATTCACACAGCCGCCGTGGAGATCAAAAGATTAAATATTGTCTAATGCCAATTTAAATTTTTGATTCTCAAAACTTATCTGCACGTGTAAGTCTCGACCAGTGGATGGAAATGGACGTCTGGACACAGTTATCTGCTGTCTATACCGGAAACCCTGAAAATGAGCTGTTGGCCCAAAAATCCACAGAGTTCCTTACGTGATCCATCTTACATTATTAAAAATACTAAAACAAGGTAGTCTTGCATAAATGGTCACATTTTCTGCATATCCTCATGATCACTGCAAACATTAGCTGAACTGAAATTCTATGTGAAACCATTGCCTATGGACTGAAAACAATGTATTTACTTTTTAAAGTACAGAGCAGGAAGTCCTGGCCACATATCTGTTATTCTGTATCGTTGTGTCCTGAATGATCCCCCCCCAAAAAAAACCCAGATGAAATCAAGAAGCTGGGTTTTCAGAGTAGATCAGGTTGGGTAGTATCATTTTCATACCAGTTGGTCTTAAAAAATGCCCCATACTCCCAAAAGTATTCCCTCACCACCCAGATCATTGAATCCAGGTGTTCCAGTCACTTCCACAGGTGTATAATACAGCACCTCGGCATGCAGACTGCTTCTGCAAACATCAGTGAAAGAATGGGTCGCTCTCAGGAGCTCAGTGAGTTCCAGCGTGGTACCGTGATAGGATGATACCAGTGCAACAAGTCCAGTCACTTCTAAATATTCCACAGTCAGCTGTTAGTGGGATTATAACAAAGTGGAAGCGATTGGGAACGACAGCAGCTCAGCCATGACGTGTTAGGCCACGTAAAATCCCAGAGTGGGGTCAGTGGATGCTGAGGGTCATAGTGCACAGAGTTCACCAACTTTCTGCAGAGTCAATCACTGCAGACCTCCAGTGAAGGAACTCTGAACGCTTCAGCATACCAAGACATTTGGGACAGTTTGGGGATGGCCCCTTCCTGTTCCAACATGGCTGCACACCAGCGCTCAAAGCAGCTCCATTAAGACATGCATGAGCCAGTTTGGTGTGGACGAACTTGACTGTCCTGCACAGAGTCCTGACAGCCTGATAGTACACCTTTGGGATGGATTAGAGACTGTGAGCCAGGCCTTCTCTCCAACATCAGTGTCTGACCCCACAGATGTGCTTCTGGAAGAATGGTCAGAAATTCCCCAAAACACTAAATCTGTGGAAAGCCTTCCCAGAAGAGCTGAAGCTGTTGTAGCTGCAGAGGGCCCCCATCATATTAAACATCCTGGATGTTACTCGTGTCCGTGCGAGTGTGTGAAGGCAGACGAGTGAATGCGTTTGGCAGTATGAGGTTGCTGGCACAAAACAAATACATTAGCTTTTTATAAGCTGTATCCCCGTTTGGGAACTGCTTGATTCTATTTCCTGACTGCTTCACAGAGGATTCTCCATCAGAACCCCTGTCAGGTCTGAGAGAGGTGTCTGAGCATGGTTAGCCTGTAGCTTAGCATTAAGACTGGAAGCTATCTCCAAATGTCATCTTTACATCCACAAAGCTGTCCTCACAGGCAGAGTGCTGCACATAATAACCTGCAGCAGCTGTTTTGGGTTCGTTTATGTCTCACTTTATGCTCCTTTTTTTCCGTTTAATATGAACTTCACAGAAACAGTTAATGGTTTGACTGAAAAATAGGACACTGAATACATAATTATTTAGACTTTATTTTAAATGTAGTAAAATTATGTGTAAATATTTTGTCCGTAAAAAAAATGTAATGTAGACGCTTCCTGTTTGTAACATTACATCTTTTTTTAAAGATCTGTACCAAATCTTTAAATGTAAAAATATTCAGGATATAAAGTACAGGTCTGTGTATTGTTTCTTATAGTCACTGCAATTTTAATCTAATCATAAAAACATCTTCAATTATTGAACAGTCTGACATGACTGAGTGCTTTGGAATCAGTCTTGCTGAATAGCTGATGTGAAGCAAATAACAGCCAAACATGTGGTAAAGAAACTTTCCATCCATTGGGCTTCACTGAGTCCTTTTCCTCTACACTTGACCCCGGGTGAAGTAACTCCATCAGCTGTTGATGTCACCGTTACTCTGTGATGATCAGACCTGATCTGCAGGTCGAAAACCAGGACAGCTGTTTTCCTTTATGCTAATAAGATCATCTTAATTTGAGCCGCTGCTCTACTTTAATTCTTGGTCTGATGAGTGAAGCAGCCAAAAGAGTTTTCCATTAATGTGAGATTATGTACACCAGAGTGATGGTGTTTGATGCACATTCTAAACGACGCTGTTTGTCGTGTTGATTGCACATAAAACATGCAGGAAGTCCTGATGATGGTCTCGTTTTGTGCACAAAACTGTGTAAAATTAAAGAAGCAGAACAAACATATTATTTTACTTAAATGTTTCCATGTAGACTTTGAGCTCTGTCCGATATGGAGCTGCGCTTTCTGTGCACTGCGAACCAGAAAACACTGGAGTGCTGCAGAGAAGCTCCTCACAACCTGAACACTGCCTGACACTGCCTCTTCGTTTTGGGATGTTATGTAAGGGGCGATAGCGGTATCAGTGCATTTCTGATTCAAATGTGCAGCATCATCTCATGTGGAAACACCACTGCAAAGATCGTATGAAAGCAAATGGAGCGGTGGACATTTAGAAATTTTAGTGTTGTGGTTGAAATGATCGCTGAGCGTTTGTTGTGTTTCAAACTGACAACCTTGCTTCTTCATTTTCACCACTACATGTCTACTGTACAGCTTATACGCTCTCAGACTGGAATTACAACTGGACAATGTCTAATAATTTACATATCTCTGTTAGGCTGTCTTAATCAGAAGGAAAATTACATAATTATCTGTTAGAACTTTAGCAAAGATGGCTGTAAATGTCTGTATATAAGATAAATAAAAAAAATCAACCCTATTTCCTTGTTTTTGATATTGTGTGGCTTCTTTTAAACATAGATTTGTATTCATGTACTTATATTGCTGACAAAAATCCAAATCTACTCTGCCTGGCAGGAAGAAAAGAGGAAGAGGAACTTCTTAAAGATCTAAAAATGTTTTTTCCTGTTTAGCTGCAGCTGAAATTAGTGCTTACTTTAAACTCACTGTTTTATAAAATGCAAACAATTTCTTTTTTATCAGATGGCATCAGTTTGTTTAGAGTCGATTTGCTTAAACACTCAAAAAGGTCATAAACCTGTGACATAACCTCATGTTTGAGCAAGCAAGTCATGCATGTGTCGTTCTCCAGCTGCTCTGTCCATCAGTTTGTTCTGATGAAACAAATAAGATTCAAATGCAAATATTTTCCTTATCGCTGTCACGAGGTGAGCTGAAACATTTTAATATATGACTTACCAATAAAGTTCAAGACTGTGTGTGTACAGTCTGACAAGAAACAGGAAACAGACGAGGATGGAAATAATTCTTCTGTTCATCATAGCTGCACCAGGGAAGTAATATATTTTTATTATTCATTTCCATTTTTTAAACACGTAACAGCAGGGTAAAAAAAACAAAACAATGCAAGACCTTTAAGAATTAGCAAGCTTATTTAACTGCTGCACTGATAATAATAATAATAGGTATTATAATACTTTACAATAAAGTTAGTTAATGTTCATGGCATTAATATTATATTTACATAATACATATATATATATATATAAGTACATGCCTAGTTACACTACAATGTGACAATGCACAGCCAAGCAACATTCCAAACAGTCCAAATGTAATCAAAATTCATATCCCTCTCTGCAGGGCTGAGTTCTTCCTTCTCAAATGCTGAACGTCAGTATCACTTTGTTTATGAACGGAAGAGCTGGACTGATGCACGGCGCTACTGCAGAGAGAAATACACTGACCTGGTTACTATACAGAGCTTGGAGGAGGTAATGACTCTGACCAGCATGGCAGACTCAAGTAAAATGAACTACTCAGAACACAAAAATGTAAGTTCACCTTTCTTCTCTCACTTTAAAGTATTTTTTCAATATTATTCAATATTATTTTACATGATAATTACTAAGGTGGCAATTAAAGTTATGTACACAACATCCATTTTCTATCACTTCTCACCCAATCTCTAAGGGAGAGAGAGGGTGTCAGTCAAATTCCTGTTCACTTCCCACTCATTAACAAGACCCTGAAATATTTAAACTCTACTTGGGGCAACAACTCCTGCCTGAGCTGGTTAGGGGCACTCCACCCTACCCAGGTGGAGTGCCCATTAGAGGAGCACTCCACCTCTAAGCACCTCTTAGTGCACTTAGAGGTGCTGATTCTCATGCCAGCCGCTTCACGCTCAGCTGTCATGGTTCTTTTCTGTTTTTTGATATTGAGTTTTTAACTGTTGATATTTTGAGTTTTATTTAAAACTGCTATGTAGTTTGAAGTCCATACTTTCGACTCATATTGAAAGAAAGACTAAGCAAGGCAGGGTCCTGCTGCTATGTCATCTTAAATCTGCAATGTAATTTGTCTAATAGACTCCAGCTTGTTCATGTAAATGAGGAGTATTCTTCACACAATAAGGTTAATTATGGAGTTCCACAGGGTTCTGTGCTAGGACCAATTTTATTTACACTATACAGTACATGCTTCCCCTAAGGCAGTATGATTAGAAAGCATTGCGTATAAAGCTGGTGGAAAAAGTTCACAGACACAGTTGACACCACAGAGCCGGTATCTACTAAAGAAGGCTCGCCACCCATGCCCACATCTGGGGTGGCTGGCTCAGGAGGTAGAGCTGGTCACCTACTAATCGGAAAGTTGGTGGTTTGATTCCTGACTGCTCCGGGCTGCATGCCAAAGTATCCTTGGGCAAGATACTGAACCCCAAGTTTCTCTCAGTCGAAAGCGTTGGAGTGTGAATGTGTTGACAAACAGCACTTAGCTCAAGTTCTTGTACAAATGGGTTTGAATGGGTGAATGCAGGGGCGCAGCTATATACTTCCTGAGCTGTATGCGGACACATTTTGACCTGCTCTACCTCCTGACCCACAGCCAATTGTAAGTCACAAACCAGTGAACAAAACCCAAATACACACACTCATATTACCCCATAAATACACATAAACTTAACAACAAAGATAAACAAAACAAATAGCAATAATATCCACTGCTCTCACGTGATTTAGGAATAGGAGTTAAAAGACCTGTTTTAATGTGATAGCAAATAATCCCCTCCTCTACTCCTTGATTTCTAATGTAAGTAATGGAAGCAGTTAAAGTATCCTTATGTATCTTTTGGAAAGAATATCAAGTCACTGAGTAACTTTTGCTCTTGGACACTAGGACTGTAAAAATATTGCGCAAATGCAAAAATAAATAAATAAATAAATAAAGCAGTCTGACATATTTATCTAATATGTGCATTGAAGGACATATCCTGGTCAAAAATGACTCCAAGATTTCTCACGGTGTTACTGGAGGCCAAGGTAATGCCATCCAGAGTAAGTATCTGGTTAGACACCATGTTTCTAAGATTCTGTGTCTGTGTTGAGGAGGAGGGCATTCTCCTCTCCATAGACAAGGCTGTTGTTGACCAACTTGTCTCCTCCTTTAATTAGCCCCAGGATGGTGGTTTTGTCATCGTATTTAATGGTGGTGGTGTTGTCCTGGGTGGAGACACAGCCATGTGTGTACAGAGTGAAGAGTTTAGGGCTGAGGCAGCAGTACCTTTAATACCTACAGCATGCTCTAATCTCTGTAATAAAATGTTATGGTCAACAGTGTCAAAAGCTGCACTGAGGTCCAACAGGACAAGCACAGAGATGAGTCCACTGTCAGAGGCTCTAAGAAGATCATTTGTAACCTTCACTAATGCTGTTTCTGTGCTGTGATGAATTCTGAAACCTGACTGAAACTCTTCAAATAAACCGTCTGCAGATGATCAGTTAGCTGTTTTACAACGACTCTTTTAAGGATTTTGGAGAGAAAAGGAAGGTTGCAGATTGGCCTATAATTAGCTAAGACAGCTGGGTCAACTGATGGCTTTTTAAGTAATGGTTTAATTACAGCCACCTCAAAGGCCTGTGGTATGTGGCCAATGAATACAGACAGATTGTTCATTTTTAAGATTGAGGCATCAATCGATGGAAAGACTTCTTTGGGCAGTTTGTAGAAATGGGATCTAATAAATATGTTGATGATTTGGAGGAACTTTTAGTATGTTCCACTAAAACGTTAACATTGGCCATGATGAGAGAACAACCTAGGATGTTCAAATTCCTACCATAGATGCATCTACTGAAAGTGTCAGATGAGTGTGCATCTTGGCATCCTTGACCTAAAGCTAACGGCTGTAATTTTCTGATAATCTTGTGAATTCAAGAACTCCAGAACAATCTCACATAGTATGTTTATGTCATGGATCGGGTGTGTGGCAGACAGGAAGAGGACCCCAACACAAGATACACCAACAGCAATCAGTTTAAACTCTGCTTTATTGATGCTGAACAAAAAGCCAGACAGAGCAGAAGGCAAAGCAGGACACACACACATCTGACACTAATTACCTGACGAGACCAGGGGAACCACAAATGAATACAACAGACAGGGACTGGAAGACTATCAAAATAAAACACGAAGTCAGAAGGGGGAACAAAGACGCAGACCTGACACAGGGAAACACCAGGAACTAGAAAAAAACATAAACAAACCTCACAAACTAAAGAAACCCAGAACAGAACACACAAAAATGAACAAAACAAGTGGTCCACAGGACCCCGGATACATGATAGGTAAAATTCACACCATAGATGCATTCTGTTCAAACTAGACCCAACACTCTTGTTCACTGACCTTATTATAAGAGCACTTTAACCCCCCACTCCATCCTCTTCCCCCTATCCAAAAACAACCCCTTTCATGTATCTGTTTGAAATAAGGTCTAATGACTCAAAATGTGGAATTTTAGTCACCATAAGCGTAAGATGCAGAGAACGTGAATGCAACCCTAACCCATTAGTCTGTAATGGGGAAACGAGCCAAAACAGGTCTGCTTGCTCTAGAACACCTGTTTGACTGAGATCCAAAGAAACAGCATTGCACCACATGACCTGATGATCTAGCCTAAACCCAAATCAATATACCATATTTTTTGGACTATAAGTCGCTCTGGAGTATAAGTTGCACCAGCCAAAAAATGCATAATAAAGAAGAAAAAACATATACGTCGCACTGGACTATACAGTGGTGTGAAAAAGTGTTTGCCCCCTTCCTCATTTCCTGTTTTTTTGCACGTTTGTCACACTTAAGTGTTTCGGAACATCAAACCAATTTAAACAATAGTCAAGGACAACACAAGTAAACACAAAATGCAAGTTGTAAATGAAGGTGTTTAGTAGTAAAGATGAAAAAAAATCCAAACCATCATGGCCCTGTGTGAAAAAGTGATTGCCCCCTTGTTAAAACATACTATAACTGTGGTTTGTCACACCTGAGTTCAATTTCCCTAGCCACACCCAGGCCTGATTATTGCCACACCTGTTCCCAATCAAGACATCACTTAAATAGGAGCTGCCTGACACAGTAAGGTACACCAGAAGATCCTTGAAAGCTACACATCATGCCGAGATCCAAAGAAATTCAGGAGCAATTGAGAAAGACAG
>VUQK01013965.1:8683-21976 GCA_015106715.1 Bujurquina vittata
CTTAAAAAAAGTAAAAAAACCCCCCCCCCCCCCCTCCAGCCTTCAAGCACATCAAAAATGGAAAAGAGAGGAAAAAAAGCAAGATCAAGCAGTTGTGTATCCCTCCCCTTACTGCACAACAACTGTATAACTGTCATTGTCTCTTTCTTACCACGATTAGTCTTTGACAAACTGTACAGAGTTGCAGAGGTATATCTGTGACCAGAACTAGACGCCAGTAAATTTGTTCCACCAGAACCGTCCTGTGAGAGCTAACGCTGAAATCACAGAAATATGTAAGATCATTTCAGCGATCTTTCTAACTCAAACTGTGCACCGACAGGACACAACACTAAGAGAGCAAATTTGCAATATTGTTTGATTATTGACAATGTCGGAATATTCCTCTCACTCCTTCTCTGAGATTTCAGAGTCAGTCATAATGATGTAAATGATAATGTCGCAGCCCATATTTCAAATAAATGTGACACTCCATAAGAAATATTGTGTGTGCTTGTGTATTCATGAGTACATGTGTGGGGGGAGATTGGCAGCTTTAACAGATGTGTAGTATGCACTGACAGCATGACATCTATTTTGCATGCTCAATATGACACGTCTGAATGCTCCCATGCATATTGTCCTGATGTAAAGTGATAGCAAGGGATGCGCAGCCTCGCTGGAACCACTCCCTGTTGTCTTTCCTGCATCAATATCAAACTGTCTTCCTTACTAACGGGGGAAACGGCAAGACTGGTAGTGAGATCACTTTCCGGTTCTGTTTCGTTTTTTATTTTCTCATTTAGCATACTTTGATTGTGAAAGCAAACACAAAATTTATCCACATTTTTCTTGTTATATAACTGAAACTTGGACAGTATGTGATGGGCATATGGATTACTGAATAGCTGGATGATTGCTTTGGTTATCATTTAACTTAATTTGTGAAAGAGGCTTTAGACTGAATACGTTTTACATTGTGCAATACAATGTCCAACCACATTATTTTCCACATTTTAATGCATCATCTTCTTCTGATGAATCCAAAAAAAACCCCATCATTCTTGTACCTGAATTAGGCTAATCGATGATGTAAGATAACTCATTTCAGTGCTATGCTCATTATCTGGAATCACAGGTGTGAGAAGCCTTAGTATGCATTACAAATTCAAAAACACATTCTAGCCAAAGGCTATTTCTTTACTGTATAATTGTCTCCCCCACCAAGTGATTCACTATAATTAAGCCATGGAAGACAGCTCTATTCTCCTGTGAGCATTCATATTAGTGCTACTACAGGCAGGTCTAACAAACATCTCACAGCTGATGCTTTTCAAAACAATGGGCAGTAATGTTTAGGGATGTATACAGTGATATACTGGTACACATTCTCACAAGGGAGAATGCAATATACACAATGCAACTACAGGTATGAGGCCTTTGGGGAGACCTGTCACTGTTATCTTGGCAAGGTCTGCTGTGTGCGTGTGTTTGTGTGTGTGTGCGGTGTGCGTGTGTGTGCCAGCATGCTTTGTCTAAAGCAGGAAAAGCTCGACTCCAGCTGCTCTGACATAAGCAGGATGCCCGCTGCCCCACATAAACTAACAATAGAGGCGAACTTTGTATTGATCAAAAGCATAAGTTACAAATAGATACAAACCATATCCCGTTTCCCTCCATTTACAAACCAAACCTGACTACGTTCTGATGGCGACGATAATTTTAAACTACACGTTTGGAAAATAAACAAATGCAGCGACATCACTGTGCCATGGTGTAAAAACAAAAAGCTCTTCTGCCAAGGATAAATGAATCATGGATAATTATGAGGTTGCCCTCAGGATGAAAACAATTTTTGGGGACAAAGCAGCCTTAGTAATCACAACAGTGCAGCCACTCGTGTGTCCTACCCAGTCAATGGGATATGGGTTGAGGACTTGTGGAGTCAAGTGGTTTCAAGCCCAAGCTTGCTCATTGTAACAAAGCAATTAACAGTCATCCCACTGCTGTTTGTTTGCACTATAAATGGCATTGTAATTATACCAAAGCATTTTTTTTTTAATTTAAGCGCAACATTTGTACGTACTGTATAGCTTCTGTCTCTTGAAATTGTCACAACGGGGAGCAAAGAAAACAATGACAACTGTCATTGTGCAGGGTTATCTGTTAGGGGACAAGGCATGCTCTTGATACTGTTTCTCCTTACTTATTGAATCTCTCTCTCTCTCACACACACACACACACACACACACACACACACACACACACACACACACAGTCTCTTTTCTCAGTCCAGAAAATGTGCAAATGCCGGGTCAAAGAGATGTTTGTCAACATCTAGTGGAAGAAGGAGCGAGAGGGAAGCTGCATGCTAAACAGCCCCAGCCTCTATTAGGCCAATCAACTGCCTCCAAGAAAATGAGAAAACGTGGTCGGGGCTCAGACACCTGGCACTAAGACTCAATATTCACCCTGGCTCACTCCTTATCTCTCTATCTGCCCTCACAGAGCTCTATCAAGACAACTCCAAGCTTTGCATATGGAATCATCAAACTCACTCTTTCTCCCTACTTGCTTCCTCTCCGCTCCTTTTTCATTAGGTGAAACAAATAAAGGGCGTCCTGATCCTGCAGCAAATGTGCTTTTATTAGATGCTTCAGCCAAAGCGACGGGTTGATGTTCAATGTTAGCGGTAAAAATGAAAATCTTCTATCTTTTTGTTTTTTTTCTTCCTTTTTTTAAACTGAGAAAGGGTTGCGGTGACCTGCATAGCGCTACCTACCAGCTAACACAATCACAGCATACTGGTCACTTCATGTACCTGCTGAATCCCACATTTGCCTCCACTGACACAACCACATTTTTCATTCTTTCCACCTGTGCTATTCACACACATTGTCACTCAGACAGGCCCAGTATATCAGCATGCCTACAAGTAGGTCTTATTGACCTCTCAGAATCCATTGGTGCCGGGATTTTTCAGGATCATCCAGTCAATATATCAATATCCAGCTTGTGTTCCGTGTTTTAACGCCCAATCGCACTTTCTCCTGACTGAGTATCAAATGGAGATTGGACTCATTATTTACAAGTGCATGTGCATGCATGTGGAACTTGCCACTAATACGAGCAGGCATGGTAAATATTCTCATACGAATACGTAGTAGTGCACTTTATATCTTTCTCACACACAAATATAAGTGTCCCTCTCTCCCATGGGACCAAGGAGAAGTGGGTCTTGAAAAGAAACAGAGAGGTTGACAAAAGAATCCAATAGACGAGTTCATACATACAAAAAAATCTATAAAAACTAAGGATCAGCTGGTCGGCATACACCTGTCAGCTTGAATAGCCTTTCAAGTCAGACCTTCGCTGCTCTGCTGGAGCCATGCATGGTGTGTCAGGGTAATTCAATGGCTGGCTGTGCAGAGCAGCCATGCGGTAATGCTGCAGCCAAATGGACGACATACAGATTTAAGCAATGATTATTCTTTCTGTTAGTACCTGAAATGATGTGAGGTAGAGGTGATTAGCCAGGTCAATACATTTGGCGGGTGGACAAACTCCTGTTCTTTTTTTGCAATTGCTCAGCACACAGAAATGAAAAAAAGAAAAAAAAAAGAAAGAAAACAAGTGGCGTACGAGATGCCAAATAATCCACTTTGTTAGGCCTCCAACTTCTGCTTGGCAAAGCACTCTTATCAAAGGACAGCTTCAGCGCCTCAGCACCTTAAAATGCCTTGAAGGATTCCACTCAGATCGACTGACATATTGCCATTTCAGTGGCTCAGCTTTTCCATCAATAATAGGCCGACATTTCACTGGCACTGTATTCTTTGGTACAGTGCAATGCTAAATATCCCTAGACCTTTTTTTTTTTTGATTTCGATATGTTTGATCACATAGACCTTTTAATTATTATTATCCTAATGAAATAGAAAATCTAAAAAGGTGACCATTTCATTGCTTCTACTAGAGCACTACATTTAATCACAGGAATCAGTTTCAAATTTCAAATGTATTCTAGCCCCCGATAACCAAAGAAGCCCAGCCAAGGATCAAGGACAGAGCACAGTGGATTGTATCTCACCTCTGGCAGTGGCATGCCGTTGATGATGAGGTCTGGCTGCTGCTGGTGACCCTGCCCTGTGAACGGGTGCTGATAGCCATGGTTGGGAGCTGCATTGCGTGAGTTCTGGTTCTCCACGTTGAGGAAGGTGCTCTCAGAGCGCCTGCAGCCCAGCGGGAGGGTCTGCTGGTGGTAGTCGAAGTAGTTGAGCGAGGAGGTGAGAGATGAGCAACTCACCACATTCATCTTGTCTGTCTCTTCAACGTCTCGCGGCACCAGGCGGATGTCGTTCTTGCTCAGCTTCTTCTTTTTGCTGGACTTCTTCTGGTTGCCATATGAGTACTCCGCCACCCTGCGCAAGTAGAAGAAACTGAACAGACTCAATAAAGCAGTGTTCTGCCTTCCCCTCCCCTGTCCACATGGTCAAAAAGCTCCCCCACCATGCCAGCTAAGGCGCTGTTCAACCATGGGATAACTTGCCCCTTTCCATAGGTGGACCAGCGCACGCAAGTGACCTTCCACTCCAAGCTTGCAGTGGAGCTGTCATCCCTTGTTTGTTTGCATTTGCATGCTCAACAATTGACATGTCACAAACAGGCAGACAATATGCAAACATGCCAAAACCACAGAAGCACAGCAAAAAGAGCACACTGATACTGAACAGCATCACCAGTATATGCAATCATATTCAAAGCACATATCCCACACTAATTCCTTTTTTTTTTTCCATTATCAAGGGAGCCCACTAGCAACACGGAGTGCAGGAGAACTGCAGATTCAAATTCATTTAGCCGGTCTCAGTGGCTGCTGCAAACTTGAACTGAGTATTTTGACTTTAACGAGAGCAAATGAGCAACACAGCCATGTTTTATCAAAGGATCCTCAGACTGGGGGAAATATCCATTCTTCACACAGCCTTGCAGTTTTCCACAGGAGAACAGATGCTAAGTGCTCTGCAGTGATCAGTGCAGCCCTCACTAGACATATTCAATAAAACGCGATGCTTTTTACCACCTAGATTACCTCAAAGTATGGAAAGGGTCATTTTTAACCTTATGGCATGGAGGATATGGTTTGTTTCTTACATTAAGCTGACAACAAAGCTATAGCAACCAATGAAATTACCTCCATGTATCTGATCCTTTCTGCTGTCAAACATGTCTCTGCTTTACTAGGCCTCACTGACCTCTGTTCTTCTCTAAAAGGCAACACTAATCCTCTATCACTCCTAAAATCGCATTGGCTAAGAAGGTGCACCACTGTAGTTTGTCTTTTTCATTTTTCTTTCAGATTGCATCTTGAAACAATCCCAATTCTACTCCTCCTTGATTCAGAGGAAAGAAAACGGGCAGCTGCAAGGGTAGAAAATGCTTCATCATTGTTTCATTTATCATTTTAACGTGTTTTCTTTCTGCTTTGTGCCCACATTGAAATCTGGGAGGGAAAATCTTCAGAGTCAGAAAGACTGACAGAGGACAAGCAATAAATTGGAGACAACTGCTCCTCATATTCGAGGTGGCGACTGAGAAGCAGAGCACATCAGCGCTGATTAAAGCACTCAGCAGGGAGAATGTTGCACACTCGGAGAGTAAAGTACTAGGAACAGGTTTGAATTTTGAATTTGTTGTTGTGAATCAGTTTTTTTTTCCTTAAAAGAAAATGTACAACTGACATTAAATATATGAGAAACTGCTCTGTCAAGATTTCCCCCTGTATTTCCCATCAGGCTCCAATAACCACTCATTTAGGAAAATATGCCAGGAAATGTAAGCATATCTTGTTAAGGATATAAAAAGTAAGGTCAGCCTTGATAGTGAAATAGTCAGGGCTTGTGATGAGATTTTCCTCTTGACTGCTAGAAAAAGAGACAGAATTTCCCAGTCCAATCACCGCAATTAACACTGTTGAAACACACCTGTGATTGTTTCAATCGATACACCAAGGGAACAAAAAACAAAGCAAAACATTTGCAATTAATAGTGACAAAAAAAAAACTAAACAATTAATATTAAGTCAGGTTTTTTTTATGACCACTACTGCTTAAAATGAAGTAATGTTAAATCAATAAAATAATGTTTGGAGCAAAATATGATTATAGCTTCAGGTTAAATTCTCAAATCCAATCTATATGTAAATTTAGTGGTAATGTGGCACAGGGAAATCAAAGCCAGAACTGATGTTCAGACTGATGAACACAACACAATATCCCCTATGCAAGTTTAGGAACATAATAATCTGCTCCTTTCCATGAAACAATATGACTTACATACTTTCATAGAATCTAAGCTGTGAGCTTATTTCTTTTTTTAACTATTGTTATTTTATTTTATTATACTTTGTGTAGAGGAAGGCTGAGGGGAATCTGGATGATCCTTGAGGGCTATCCATAATCACACTAGATTAAAGCTGATAACAGCCAATCAGCCACGGTGGAGGTTAAATAATAAATGCCTGGGTATGCTATTGAGCCAGTGGGGCGTTAATTGTCCGGCAACACATCCGCAAATTGAACATGACAGCTGAACCGTCATATTTATGAGTCAATTGGTTACAATGGAAGGATTAAATCCATCAATCATGTTCCACTAACACGGAACAGTGGGCCTTGGCGAATCTTTCTGATTTAAAGCAGTAGAGACTATTTAGATATAACTCAGTTTCAGCTGTGGAAAGAAATCTGCTGCCCTCAGATCACAAGTCTTTACATGCTGCATAACAAAAGCAATGCACTGACAACTTGCAGGTACGAGCGCGATTGAGGACACACGAAGTCTCGCTCCCTCTCTCTCTCTCTCTCTCTCTCGCGCGCACACACACACACACACACACGCACACACACACATCTTTACATTTAACCACACGAACATGCACCGGGTTCAGTCAGTACCTGCAGTTGTACGTCCGGATCTCCTTGTTATCCCTCTTGCACTTGACCGCCACAAAAATCATGGTGATAAACAGGATAGCTGCGATAGAGCCCAAGGCGATGATGAAGATGAGAGACAAGTTGACAGGTCCTATAGACTCCTGCGCGTTGAGGTCTGGAGAGAGATATATCACTATGTAGGCCGAGGAGGACAGGGAGGGCTTGCCGTTATCCCTCGCCACAACTGTGATCTCGTAGGTAGATTTGGCGTTTTCTCCAAACATTCTGGTGGAGCGTATCTCTCCGTTTACCTGGTCGATTTCAAAGACAGCCCTGTCTCCCTCTGAGATAGTGTAGGTCAGACGCCCGTTCTCCCCCTCATCATAGTCGTCAGCTTTAACTTGGGTCACCATGTAACCCACCCCAGCGTTTCTTGGTATAGAAACTTCCGCCGTGCCATTAACCAGCGGAGGGTTTGTCATAACAGGTGTGTTGTCGTTGACATCCAACACGACAATACGCACTGTTGCGTTACTTGATAAAGACGGATTGCCGTTGTCTCTGGCCAGCACTTTGAAATCAAAAGTCCTGGTGTATTCATGATCAAATGATCTCATGGAGTAAATGCGGCCTGAGGGGTTTATGCTGACATATGTGTTTACATCCATGTGCTTGATCTCACCAGGGACTATTGAGTATGAAACTGTGCCATTCATCCCCAGGTCAGGATCTTCTGCTGATACTGTTAGCAGGCAGGAGCCGGGGAGGTTGTTTTCCATCACCATCTCTTGATAGTGTGGCTTAAGAAAGTGGGGAGGGTTGTCGTTTTCATCTGTGACTTTTACTACCAGCGATTTTGTGGCGCGTAAAGGGGGGATGCCACTGTCCTCTGCTTGGATAGTCAGGTTGTATGTGTCCTTTTGCTCTCTGTCCAGCCTGCCATCAACAAGTATAGTGGAAAAGCTCTCATATTCTTGTAATCTGAACGGAACATTGCCCTGCAGCCTGCACTGCACTTTGCCGTTTGCCCCAGAATCCTTATCTGACACCCTTACCAGCGCAATGACATATCCACGCTGCGCGTTCTCACTAACTTCCACCATCTCCGTGTTCAGTGAGAGTAAACTGATGACAGGTGGGTTATCGTTCGTATCCATCACGTTCACGGTGACTTTGCAGTGAGCTGGGATAGAGTTTGGACCTAAATCTTTGGCTTGGACGTCGATTTCGTATATTTGCGTTGTTTCATAATCCAAATCACCAGTGACGGTGATGATCCCGGTTCTGGGGTCAATTTTGAAAGCGTCCCTTGTTTTCTCGGTGACGTAACTGTTGAAGGAGTACACGACCTCTCCATTAGTGCCTTCGTCGGGATCCGTTGCATTCAAGTCTATGACTAATGAATTAAGCGGCGAATTCTCCATCACATTAACTGTATACACTGGCTCGTCAAAAACGGGGTTGTTATCATTAGAATCGATTACTTTTATATTTAACTGGACCGCACCTATCTTTGGTGGGTCTCCTCCATCCTCTGCGCTGATTTCATATGTATAATGGGACTGAGTCTCCCTGTCTAACGATTTTTGCACAACAAGCTCAGCAATTTTGGAGCCATCTCCTCTGGTCTTTATTTCTAGTCCGAAAAGCTCATTTGGGGTGATGGAATATGATTGCACTCCAAAGATCCCCGAGTCCGGATCGCTTGCCCCCTCTAGGGGAAACCTGGTACCAGGGGAAGCGTTCTCTGAAATTTCTATGTCAATGTGGCTCGTAGGGAATCTGGGTGCGTTATCGTTCAAATCCTCAATTTCAACTTTGATGACACAGATCTCCATAGAGTTTGACATCACTTCTAGGGATATAATGCACTTTGGGTTTTGTCGACAAAATACATCCCGATCTATTTTCTGCTGGGCGGTAAGGATTCCTGCTGGACTCAGTTCCACATATCCAGGATGTGAATTGGATATGACCCTCAAGTACGGGGGCTGCGGTGCAATCTGAAATCCTTGCTTTAGTGCGTCGTTTGTCACGTTTCCTATCACTGACCCGGCCCTCATCTCCTCGTTTATTCCATACTTTAAATTGATAACAGCTTCAGTCCCGACCCAAAAAAGGAGGAACGCAGCAGTTAATTGTATTAATTCCATTTCCTTGGCTTGCATTGTACCTGTTGACTTTTTCTGTGCCTAACAAAGACCTTGATAATTACGCACAGAGATACACGTCAGAGAAAATTGGGAAAATTATGCAAATGAATCATCTCATTAAAATGTCCAGAAAAAAGTGTCTGAGTGATGAAAATATCTTGTGTATGCAAATGATATCTAGGAGTGAAAGCTAAAATTCTAACAAGTGCCTGAGCCTATTTCACTCTCCTCAGGCACGGCACATCCTCTGGTCTACTGCAGGGGACGAAACACTGGGGACGACAGATCTGTGAAAACATGCTGAAGCTTCTCACAGCACTAATTTAGTCGAATAAATCCGTGCTGCTCTTATCAAGCGGCAAAGTGGTCTTACACAGGACTCATGCGATGAACCGTCCATTTTCAAGTGGGCTGGAAGGAGAAAAATGTTCGGACTGCATAGACATAGAATTCCTTTGAGCAAGTCCACAAAAATGTTAAATCTTCAGTGCAGACAAAGTAAAGGAGCTCAAAAGTCCGTGTTAAATTTTCCGCCTTTATCCCAGTCAATATTTGAGTCGCATTTTGGATAAATATCTTGTTCTGAGCAATAAATTACAGGCAGTGATCAAATTTCCTCTTCGGTTGACAGCTATAGGTTTTAAACTGCACATTTGATGAAAAAAAAAAAAAATAAGGGCTCAGCAGTCACAAAATTATTCAACAGCCTAAGTCCGGATATCTTTGCTTAAAGAAAAAAAAGAGGCTGCAATTGCAGGAATGCCTCATCACATCACTCATGTCCCGATTACCTTTTTTATTTCCAGCAGATTTAGTCTTTCATCCCCTCCGCAACTCTTGAAGCTTTTACTTACTAATTAATTTCCTTGTGTCTCAGCTGGGGAAAAAAAAGGCTTCACGTATCCCGATTATTAGTCCATGCAACACAAAAAAATCCGTTGAAAATATAGCCAAAAGCCTGTGGGAGGAAACCTTGCCAGAGCCTACTGTATGTTCAAAACGCATTTCATGTTTAGCTGCAGCACACTGAAGCACAGTAGCCTATATCCAGCCCGGTTGAGGCAGAAAAAAAAAGAAATCACTACTCGTTGCCAGAAGGTTGTCTAGTTGACTCCAACAAGCGCTCCTCTCGCTTCACTGGTGCACACTGGCGAACTCTCAGCTCCGAGGCGAGCGCTCGGTCTGAGGACCCGCAATCCCCTCAGCCAATCAGGGGTTACACAGGAGGGCTGGAGCTGCTGGTGGGTGGGGCAAAGTACAGCAATGAAACGCGGCCAACTACCTGTTCTCCTGCAGATGGACGACTCAACGGGCAATTACATCGTACACGCCGAAACACGAAGCTGAGTATTAGATGATCGTTAGAATGCGCTTCCAAATGTAGGGTCTGGGGACCCATGGGGGTCTTTAAAAGACTCCCATGGGTGCCACAGACAAGAGTAACAGAGTAATTTCCTCCAGCAGAAGCGGAGAAGAGACGCTAAGGATAACTTTTCACAGATTTGTCCTTGCGTTCCCCTCTGCTGTCGCGCTCAATTAAATGTAACAAGTAGTATTTTACTGCGCACATCTTCAGCAGGAGAACCCTCGCTATTATTGGTGAGATTTGTTGGAGACAAGTGGTGACATGTCAAGGTGTGGCCACCTCCGTGCCAGAGCAGACATGACAGCATTTACTGCTGGCTTATGGTGCATATTTTAAAGGCAGCCGCGGGTTTGCTGATCTGTAGCCCACAACCATTGCAAGTGCGCGCATCGTGTTGCATCATTTAGACCCTAACGTGGCTGTCTTGCGTTTAACGTTGTGAACTTCAGCAACACCGGGCACCGTGGTGAGGCAATTTCCAATAATGAATAAATATTATAGGCCTAGGGGATGGCTTCCATGTAAGAACATGCTGGGAGGAAATCTTGCTACGGGCCAAATCAATAGTAACTCTCACATATATATATATATATATATATATACATATATTATTTTCCTTTGTCCCCCCAAAAATCAATAAAACCAGCTTTTACCACTAGATTTTATATAGATATGGGGCTCCACTCCTCCTCCCAGCTACTGGTCACAACCAGCAGTCTGTTTACTTGCTTGATGCTGACATTACTTTTTAAAAATACTTTGGAATGAACACGTGGCCTACAGAAAGCCTATAGTAGAGTGTATTTAATTATAGAGGCAATGTCAAATGTGGAAACAACCATTTCATGGCTGTAAATGTAAAAACTGTTCTAATATGGTCAGTAATGAGTTACCTTCATCCCGCAGCTAATCATCGCAATAAAAGTAACAGCACATCAATCATTAAGCATTATTTAAAGCGCCCCTCAGACTGAGTGACATGATTCCTGCTGATGTGACCGTTGCGCCTCCACAAACAGGAAAACCACTCTGACAAGAAGGGAAAAAAGGATCGAGTAAGAAGTTCCTTTAGGAGATCTGCCCATATTGCTGACTGTCATCACCCTCCTTGAAATCTCACTCTTCTCATTCAGATAGGAGCGACACTCGCTTACAGCCGGCCCACGCGCGCGCACGCGCACGCGCACCCTCCTCCCATGCAGCCAGACTGCTTGCCTGACTCTGGCGCGCGCTGCCGCCATCACATCCTGTCTCGGGCTGGCAGATTTCAAAGTCACAAGGGTGACACCTAGCGTCCGCAGCCTCCGCTCGATTCTGTTGTTCCAGCTTGTCCACTTTACCCCCAGACTGTTTCACCCCAATGAAAAGCAAATAGCGTGCCACGAGAATAACAATGAAGCACATCGACAAATCAATTCCCTGTCTTTATTGGGAGAGAAGTCTTGAGTTTGACCACAATTAATATTCCGACCAGGAGGAGAATTAGTCCTGAGCCATATCCAATCATTGTTAATCAATAAAGGGTGGTTGAACTCTATGTGGGGAAGAGAATACGTCATTGTTTTCGCAACGTCAACATGTAATTTACCCAATTTATTTATGTTTCTTCTAGTCATATCAAAAGCTTCAGCTGCGTCCATTTGATAATCACTTGAGCAGCAGCAGCTTGATTGTGCCTAATTTTGTGCACTATCGTGACCAATAAGCGTTCAGAATGCATCAATATGAACGTGTACGTCAGTGCATCTTAAATTGCGAAGCAGAACAAATTTGTTGTTCTCCAAAGTTTAGAATTGCTATCAGCTCCATATCTGTTGAACATGGAGGCTGGAAACAATTAAGTTACATTATCTCCTTAAAGTGCCACGCAGGGCTTAAATGCTTCCGATGTACTAATGTATTAATTGAAATTTGCATTCTTCTTTCATAAAGAAATTGCATTTTGACAAATAATCAAATATGACCCGAGCAACTTGTTTGCTTTGCCAGAGCACCTTTGAGAGATGTTGCAATTGTAGGAAGATGCAGCCAGAAGAATCTTTAAGCTTATAAATACTTAATGTTGAGTTAAACAACCTTAGGCAATGGCAAGGGACTTTTCCTCCTCAGGGCTTTCTGATGACTATGAACAAACGGTGCATAGTGCGCTTTGTATTTCTGTCACTCTGCGATTATCATGCAGAGGCATGCATTGTTTGCTTGATTGTAAATAAAAAGGAGGAACAGTTCTTCACAATAACTGTCAATTAAAGTAATGAGCAACTTAAAACTGCGGCTTTGATTGTTCACATATGTGCAGGAAACTGGGTGATGTGTTAACGACTGTTTGCAGTAAACGGAGATATGGATTTCTCTTACCGCAGCTTGTGTTTGTTAAGGTGTTGAGACAGCGAGTTGTTAATTGTGAAAGGGACTGAGTTGTGCCATCAACTTAAAAACTTAAGTATGAAAATTTTGAGCCACAGTGTGCAATGAGGGCAAAGAGGTTAAAAATGCTGCAAATGCGCCCCCCCCCCCTTTTTAGTCGAGTGCTGTGTGGATAAAGGCAACAGCGCTGCCTCGAGCAGCAGGGTTGATCATAAACTACAGCAGTAATTTAGCCACAATGTATTTCTTTCTTTCAGAAAGCGATGGCATGTTTCATTTATGAGCTACAATCTACCTCAATACACTTCCTGCTGTTTGCGTACCTTTGTGTCTTTTATTGATTTTACAGCTACATTAAAATCCTTAAACTTTCTGTTGTAAATGATGCTGCATTGTCTGCTTAACATCTGTGTGTGTGTGTGTGTGTGGGGGGGGGGGTTTGTTTAGGTTTTTTTTTTTTAATTACAATTATTTTTTGTTAAAAAGAAAGTGG
>VUQK01013965.1:25031-42058 GCA_015106715.1 Bujurquina vittata
TGTGATAAGATATATAAATATATACAAAAAAAACACACACACACATATATATATATATATATATATATATATAAATAACAACCAAAAAGACACACACAAACCTAAGAATCTGAAAGGACAATAGACAGGATCTGTGAACACGTGTTCATGTGGTGTATGGTCAATTAGCTTTGCGCTGCTGTGTTTATTCAGTGTCAGCTCTGATTAATAGGCACAACATGGTGGATAGAACACCTGAAAATAGTGTGTGGTTCCTGGGTGGGACATTGTCGCCATCTGATACCATCTCAACAACATGGCACTTATCTCGTGTACCCACCCCGCCACCCCCCACGGGGGTGTTTACAGCTGTTTTCTCGTCAAGACAAATTAGTTTGGATGCGTACCTTTTTTCACCCCCTCAGAGTGAAGCACTGAACAGAGACATCATGGTCACCAGGGTCTGGCTGTGCTTCTGAATTGGCGCACGTGTGGCCATGATTAGCTGCATTTAATAGGTGGTGACATATGCCAGTGTCAAGTAAATGTGTTGATTGATCTTTGTATTCACAGCCTGGGGAGCCAAGAAGAGAAAAACATATTGTTAGGCTTTTTATTCCCCTCTAATCTGTCCATCTAATCTAATATCCAAAAATGTTTTGAGCTGCTGTGCCTGACTTAGCCGTGGTAATTCTCTAAATCCTGACTAGCCTTACTGGACCGTGTGCTGCAAAATGCAACGATAAGGTTATATTCACAGATGAACACTTCCCTTCACAACACAACCACACACACAAATCTCCGCCTGCCATTGCTTCATTCTAGCTCCCAAACACACCTAGCAAAAGAGCTACACCTCTTTTTACTCAAGACAGAAACTTCAGTGGGAGTCTCACTTTAACAAATGTTGACTTCTTTTTGGTGAAAAAGTGTTTTTTTTTAATGAAATGAAATTTCCTTTTATAGTGACCATGACAGTGCTGTTAGCAAAACCCCCGGTGGGTAAGCACCATCACCCCTGCAGGCACCCATATGCTGTCTGCGTGATAGATGCGGTAGCATGAGGGAGGGTCATGTTTATTGCTTCTTATAATGTGTCACTAGAGGACTTTGCCCTATGACTGTGACAGTTTAACATGTTACACTTCATCAGCCTAATACTGGGCTTGAGGAACATTTGATGGCACCGGGTACAGAAGTCTAGCCGCAAATTAGTAGTTCTGTTGTTTCAACATTAGCTTCTCAACACCTCATCTTAATTTCACAGCTAAACCATATCTGAACCATATAAATGGAGACCTTGAACACTTTGGCTGCTTGTGCTGAGGGGAGATAGGAGGTGAGAGTGTGTGCGTGGGTGTAACCACACAGGCACCTTTGTGTCTATGCCACTATGTAGGGATGCGAGTGTGTGTGCGTGTCAGCATGTGTCGAAAAGGCATTCTCCTCCTCAGAGACATGTGAATTCAAAATAACAGACACAGAGATAGAAATAGAGGAAGAGAGACAGCGAGAGTGAACGAGAGAGAGAAAAAAAATAATCTCATGCTATGTTATCCCTGCAAAACCTGACAAACCACCCCGAGACTGATCTGGCTTAGCATTCAGTGTGGTTAGGAGCTTGTTTGTGCTCCTATGATTGGAGCAGGCTGGCTAAGTTGGCCTCATAACAGTCCAGTCACAGTGGAGCCCCAGTGGAGTCATGCTGCCTGGGGATGGCAGGCCTGTCTCTATCTGACCACAGATATCAATAAAGGCAGCAGTGCAGTCCTCTGGGAGGCTGGACAGTCCAAAATTTCTTCCCTGAAGGAGGGTTATTAATTGTCTCGATGTTGTATGTGGTCTGCTTGCACAACATGCTTTTCTGCTGAACATTTTGAATTCCAGGCATGTATCCCAGAATGCAATTAGTCCCCACCATTAGATCAAGCGACACATGTCTTCTTGCCTCATGCCTGGTCTGGAATTATAGGGGGGTGGGAAGAAAGAAATTAGTATGGAAATTAGCTGTCTTCAAAGCCTTTGGCGTTAAAGGTGGTGTAAGGTGCTACAGGAAGGTGGCAGTTCCTTTTGCAGATATCTGGGTAACAGAAAATGTAGGGCTATAGAAGGACTGGCTTCCTCGGGAGAACTCATATCCCCCTGTGCAAAGTGTGATTGCAGAGATGCCACATGAAAGGCAGTTCATGCTGTTTAGTATACTCTAATTGTACATTCAGTACAGAGTGGTCTGGGGGTAGCAGATTGTATTTTAGCATCACACACTGACTTTTGATCCATAGAGTGCTGGAGATCCTGAATGTTTGTAATGTTTACCTAATGGAACCAAGCCCAGCCCTGAGAGATGAGTCTGCTTTGCGTTTGCTCCCTTTTTTTCTTGGTGTTATCGTTGGGGATAACCTGGCACATGTTCAAAATTCACCAGCGTAAACCGTGGGCTTTTCAGAGGTTCGGGAGATTTATTTAAACAATACATTTTAACCACACATGCAGCACTGCAATTTATAATTATGAAAACACGTGAGAGCACGCTTGTCATTTTAATTTGGTGTATTAAATTTGAGGTTGAGAGTTACAGTACACTAGTTTGAAGGGGCACATAAAATTGGCATTTCCAAGTAAAGAAAACAAATCTAAATCGTTTTTGATAATCAATCAATAAAGTCACTGTAATTTAGAGTTTTGTATGTGATACGGAAATGGGTTTGGTGCCAGCTGTTGAGATCAGTGTGTTTTTGAGATCTGATATAATCTATGTGAACATTTTACTGCAGTGAGGTAATGTGTTAAAAATGTAATAGCGGCCTATCATTTGGAGCATGGGACATTGTGGTTCAGATATACGATAATTGTATGCTTTGCTTCAGCAACATTTTATAGTTTTATAGAGTAATTCCTGGTTGTTGACTTGTTTTCACAACCTCTTAGTAGCTTATAATGGAGATAACGTTTGGGGTCATATGCTTATTTACACAAATTGAACTGAAGTGGATACAAATTTTTACTTTTATGTAGACAGTCAGTTCATTTAAGCAATAAAAGGTTGATCCTGCATGTTGTTTTTTAACAGCAACCAGCTTCACATTTGCACACACACACACACACACACACACACACACACGCACACGCACTATTAAACTTTGAATAGGGTCATTGGTATTCTTTATATTTTACTAAGAAAACTGGAAATAGGTGCAGAGGTTTATTGGAACATTTGCAAACAAACATTGAGATACAGCATGTAAGGCAAAAGCAGAGGCTGTCAAATTCTAATGAACTTGAAAGTAAATATTTGGTATGACCGTCTTTATTCTTCAAACCCATATTACTTCAATAATGTTGAGGTTTTGGCTCTGCGGAGGCTACTCCATAACTGATGTGTGTTTTTCCATCCATGTTTGCTTTTACTGCACTGGCAATGTGTTTGGGATCACTGTCATGCTGAAAAATGAAGCTGTTTTACAGTTTGTATTCCATGATTGATCAAAATCTAATGGTACTTTTCTGTCTTCATTTTTTTCATCAATTTTGGCAAGATCCCCAAAAACCACTGGCTGAAATGCAATGACAGAGCCTCCACCGTGCTTTACAGGCAGCTATAGGCGCTCACTGTTGTACCTCTCCTGACCTCCGCAGATATGAGCGACAATTTGAGCCAAAGTTCTCAAATTTGGAGTCATCACTGCATAAGACCTGATTTTGTGTAATTTGGCATATCTCAGCCTTTTCTACCGGTTTCCTTTCAGTTTGTCTGCTGTAGTTTTTTTTTCTTCTTCTTGTTCAGTTTCCTCAATTTTCTTTCTTTGAGAATCGACATTTTGGTGCAAAAACACTGTTAAAAAAAATCATGAACTGGACACTTTTTAATCAGAGTACCGCATCAATGCAATTCAACTTCTGCTCAGTTAAATAGCAGAGGAGGGTTTTTAATACGTTTCAGCTGCTTTGGTGTTAATGAAATTAACAACAGGCACACCAGAGGGCCAACATTGAGGCAACCCCCAAAACAGGAATGGTTTTTCAGCTCCTCATTTTTTCACTAGTTTTCCATTTGGCTAGGCTTAGTGTCACTACTGGTAGCATGAGGTGATACCTGGACCCTACAGAGGTTACCCATTTACTCCGAGTTGTGAATGTGACAGTTTAACACATTACACTTCACCACCCTAATACTGGGCTTGAGGAACATTTGATGGCACAAAGGCTAGCTGCAAATGAGTAATTTTGTCAGTTCAGCACTGGCTTCTCATCTGGTAATACCCGGACCCTGCAGAGGTTGCCTTGCATGTGAGTACAAATGGCAAATAAAGTCTTGAAGTCTCCGACCAAACAATCAGAAACAGATTCATGAAGGTGGCCTGATGTCCTCTAGTGGGCTCTGTACTCAATACCTGGCACCATTGTTGGACCTGATGCCGGTGCAGTGGGTTCTGGGTTCCTCTGCTGCGATAATGTCCGGCCTCATGTGGCAGGCAGTTCCTGGAGGATGAAGGAAGTGATACCAATGATTGGCCCCATGCTCGCTCAGATTCAGCTAAACAAATAGTAAGAAACTTTTGCACTATAAAAAGTGTATGTGCAGAAAGTTAAAGTAGCTGAAAACAATCTATATTTCTGCTTCTTTTTTTTTTTTTATTTCTGCCGCAAAGTGCCTAAAGATACAGCATGAAATTGGTCTTTTATATGTAGATATGCCACTACTTCATCCCTAAAGTAAGATGTCATTTTTTATTTAAAACAAAATAAAAAAGCAAGAACAGGTCAGGTACAAAAACCAGACTGAAAATGAGTGACAGAGCTGCCAATGTCCAAAGAAAAACTTTGGAGATCTACTGCTCAGGAACACATTGTAGAATTACAAGAAAGTCTGGCTGTTTGAAAGCAAAATAAAAAGAAACTGTGGTGGCTCAAGATTTTTGCACAATATTGTATATACTGAAAAATAGCTGTTTTGCTATATCGAACATAGATCCAGAGTGTTTTAAATACCTATTGATTAGTTGTGATGTATTCATCTTGATGCCTTATTGTTGCTTCTGTTTTGTTTTTAATTCTTAAAAAAATCTACATACAACTACGATAAGGCCAAATAGGTAAGATAATTGCTCTTTAGAACCTTATGACTTCATTATCTCGCTTACTATGTAGTTGGATGGTGATGCTTATTTTGGCAAAAGGCAATCCTGCCTTGAGGCTATGGGGATTCCTTTCCCCCATGTGTCAGCTAATGTTTACTGAGGCCTGAGGACTGAGGTTGGATCACAGGATTTCATAATCCACTGCCCGTACAGTGGAGCAAGGGCAAAAAAATAATTCTCTTTGTGTCAACAGTTGTTTCATTCATGGGTAATTTCCCCATAGCCAGAGACAGAGATAGAAAAGAGGAGGAAAAGGGAGAGAGCGAGAGAGCGAGGGAGGAGATAGCAAGAGAGATGTCCACACTCAAGTGCTCTGCGTCCCTAGAAACTGCTTCATGATTTGGTTATAAAGCCTCACTATTTGTATTCCACCTGAGTTGTTTCTTCTCATTCATGTGTTTCAACCAAGCGTGCATTTGAATTTATGAGAGCTATATAAGTCCCGAGATGCAGATGATGTCAGCAGTTCTTAAAGGAAGAAGGGACATCTCTGGAATTGCTGCTCAACAGTTTTCTTCTTGCTCTCTGGGCTCTGGCTATGTTGCATGAGGATCAATGCGCTGTGGAAGGGAACGTGAATGGCAGCACTGGAGATAAAACTCACTGAGACTTGAGCTTTGACTGTGCAGCTGAAATGTTGTAAATAAAACATTGGATGTGTTATAAAGCAGCAGCAGCAGCACACCGTCTTTAAGACTCTTATTTTTTAATTGTAGTAACAGTAGCGCTCAGGTGTTTTGCTTAGGTTCAGGTATTTTCACCAAAGAAGACTTACACTTTACAGTAATTTTAGAGCTTTTCTGATTTCTGAAGGAAAATATTGTGGAATTTTCAGCGCTGAAAGGCATTCCTATCTGACAACATAGCCACCTGCCTTAGTGTGGTTGACTTGTCACTGGCATAGCCGAATGTGGTTGCTTAGATAAATGATTTGATTTGCAAACAAGAGGCAGTGCAAATTCAAACAGAGAGGGGAAAAAAACAACGCTCAAAATTGAACCTCATGCTACCAAATGAATGGAGACAGCTCCTCGCAAGCCCTCCTACCATCAATAGCTTGAAGCAAATGGAAGCAAAGCAACTAAATAACTTCCACATTTTACATGTAAGCTTTGTAACTGATTACAGTGACATTTATTTTGCGATTCGAATACATATGTTTACTTATAACTACTTATTACCAGACAGCACTTGTAAATGTTGTTTGTTATATGCTTTTTCTATTTTTTTCCTTTTAAAAATAGGACACGATTTACATCTTTAATCATTTGATTGCACATTTCTGCTTCCTAGCCTTCACTTCATTGCTAAGAGACTGTTCAATACCACAGGATACTTTTAAATTATGCACACCGCAACTGTCACACGTGAACCATTTTTCTTACCGCTGCCCACCTTATTAAGTCCTGCTAGACAACAGCTAAAGCTAAAGCAGTTTCTTCTAACATATCCTGCAGCCAAATTGTTCAACTTCCCCATCGGTATACTGCTGTCACAACTGCAACCTGCTCCTCATCTGCTGTGTTCTTCAGCGAACACAAAGGTAGCAAAACCCCACACTGTTTGTGGATGAGCCATCACGGCCTTTTGCAGACCTCAGGATGTACATCCAACGCACACCCGTGTACTTTTTCTCTCCTCAGCTTTTCACTGTTATCTGGGCTGCACAGGACTGCAAAAGCAGGATCATCTTAAGGTGGATAAAGAAGAACTTTCACTATCATAACCCTCTGGATTAACTGGTCCCTTCTCTATGCTGATATGAAAGTGCACTGCATTGCGGGCATACTACATGAGTATTGCAGGCAGACTATGCACTGTAAGTCAAAGGTGAATTGTTTGGTATTGTATCACTATGAATAGGTAACTGATAGTGTTTTGTTGCTTGACTGCCACGGTGGCAGACGTATGTATTCAATAGTTTCTTGTTAAACCAGTGCAAATATACATAATGAGAGAAGAACAAGTGACAGCAGGTGAAATGAAAACAGTGGCATTACCATCCCTGTTCCCTAAATAGCAACTATACAGAAATAATAAAGGTGGAAATGAAATATTAACGCAATAACAAGAAAGCAGAAAACAATAAGAAAACATTACAAACACGCTGTACTATTTGTGAACATCACTCACCTCTACTAGTTTCATTCTTTTGGCACCGCACGCCTTTATTTTATATTGTACTGATTACAAAACGGAGTACTTGATAGGGAGAAAAACAGCAACATCAGCCTCCCAGTGGTTATTGCGAGAATGACAATTTAAGTACAACTGCTGATATAAGAGTTTGTGATATGTTGCAATTATAGCATAGAAATAGCGAGTTACTGTTTTTGAGCGGTGCAGGGATGCTCACAAGGTAGCAAATGGATATTTTTTTTTGCTAAAAGTGCACCTTGTAACCTTTAGCTCTGCTGAGAAGGTGAAATACTTCACTGCTCAAGCTGAACTGCTGGCCACTGAACCTAAACCCAACTGACTAATTTACTTAGTCTGTGGCTAATCATGCCAGAAAGATACGCATGCTGTTATACTGTAATACTGTTGTGAAACATGAATCTCTGAAAAACCCTTCCACAAATGCACATTCATTGATTTAACTCTTGTGTTTTCATCTGTTTCATTAACTTTTGCAAGAAAGCGATTGATTTCAACTGTATGAGATCTGGTTCAGCTGGGGGCAGTGTTAAAATTGAATTCAGGTCTCGGGTTGATAGACTATTTGTTTACAGTATTTACACTAGGTGCGCATTAGTGCACAGGCTTGTGTATGTGCGTGTGCACCGATACATGTCAGTGTAAATAGCCATCATGTCTTCACGGGGCATTTTTCTCACAGTACGTACGCCGCAGAGGCAGAGAGCAAGATGTGGCTTGACCTGCACCACCTGCTTCAACTAGATTGCATTTCCTGCCACCACCTTTGTGAGATGTGACTTCTGATGTTGCACCTTAAACACAACAAACTCTCAAGGATAACAGAGTGCTTGAGCAAATCAGACTTATGATAGACCAATCAGCCAGTTTAGATCACATCAACACTAAAACTTTAAGTTTGCATTTTCTTAACAAAGAGCAGTGAGGCCACAAGGAGGACCCAGCCTCATTGGAAGCTCAGTAGTCCTCAGTGATAGATAAGGTTGTAATAAGATATAGTCAAAGCCGGGCAACTAATCTGATATTTCACCTCAGTGAAAGATAGGAAAGATATAAAAACGTATTAGGAGTGGGCACTAAGAGGATTAGTGTATGGAAAGGGATGTGTGCCGCCATTTTAATCCACTCATGCTTAACCCTTTGAAGCTGCCCAATCTGCTTCACGCAAACAATGATTATTTAGTCTTGCTTTTTGCTTTTTATGGAACTGTTGCTCATTTCAGGCCAGTTGCACTCCAGACACACACTCACAAATCCCTCCCACTCATTTCATTTGATTTTGTGTGGAGAAAAAAAAGGGGTTGAGCGGTGGACTGACAGCACTCAGGTGTGATTAAGATTCTCTGTCCTGTGACAACGTCGCACAGGGTCTGTCTCCGGTGAATTGCTCGGGATTCATTGGCATTTACTGGCTGGTTTTGCAGCTCTGCATTTTGTGCGTGTGTGTCTTTCTTTTTTTTTTACATACGTGTGTGTGTATCTAAAGATGTCTCTGTCTGTACGCCAAATGCTTAGTGGCTTAGCGTAACCTAATCTAACATAGCCACACTTTGAGGAAACCAGATTAAGTACAAACTGACTGTGGAGGGCAATTAATCTTCCTTCCACACACACACACACACAGGCGGCAGCTTAATTTTGATGTGGGTATATAAGGTAAAAACACACAAGCTTGACCTTTTTGCATATGTTAAAGCTGATATTCCTTTAAGGGGGGCAATAACACTGAGAAGCCTTTCAGGGAGATGATCTGTGTCAAAACGAAGGCCTCACTCTCGGAGACACAGATGTTATACAGGATTTGAGTAGTCGAGCCCAAAAGTGGTCCTGTTCTGTCATAAAGGTCTGCCCTTAAGGGTGGCTCCCAGCAGCCCAGCCATCGTCACTCTATCTGTTGGGACATGACCCCGGTGACAGTGAGCTCTGAGGAAGTGCATGTATGTTACAAAAGGGCACGGCCATTATTAAATCATAGTCAGTGGTGGGTGGCAGACAGGGAGAAATAACAGGTGTCAGTCTTCATTAAATGTGATCTGCCACCTCTCCAAATTCCAAATTATTCCCCTATTAAGAAGAAAAATGAAGGCAAAGATGCTCCCTGAATTTGACATCCTAATTAATTACTTCCTTCACATGAGGAATTGACTCATACTTCATGTCACCTTGGAGCCCTTGGCTGTTTTGAATTGCAAAATTACTCAAGAGATTTGACTATAAAATAAAACTTTTAAAATACGAGAGGGCTTCAGAATGTTTTTTCACAAGTTATATTACAAAAAAGGTAATAATTTAATTACAGTATGCAGTTTAATTATGCGTTCTATGCCTGTAAATGTACATGCATTAAATGACAAACATACTGCTTTGGAGCTTACCACAGAGTTGATTGTGAGACATAAAACTCCAAAACCCATGATGGCCGAACTCACTGACAATGTAATTGGCTATACTGTGAAATAGGCTCGAGTTTTATTATCAAATCAGTTTTGGTGAATTAAAGCAGTGTCTTTCATCCTGTCCTCTCACTTGTTATTTAGTCCCAGCACCACCACCACCACCACCACCACTCCTCCGGCAATTCTATCCCCAATTGTAACAGGCAATTTCATTCTTACAATCAATTACAGGTTGATTGTGAATGCTCTACTGTGAGAGGAAAAATGTGAAAAGATTGGAAATCTGATTTGACTTCCATGGCTAACTGAAAAAATGGGGTGAGACGAGGTTTTATGACTGTCTCTTGCTGTCCCTCTTTTCCTGTCAGACACAAATCACCGCAATATAAAGTTCTTTACAGGCAGAACAGATTTTTGCATAAATTTCACTTTCCGGAGAAACTAGCGTCCTTGTGAATGGCATACTGATAGTTTTTGCAGCATTACAGATGGCTTGATATGATGTGCTCAAAAAAAAACGGACAAACAAAAAAAAAAAAACATCCTTCATAATCATGTCTGCAACATGACACGCATCATTGCAGGACCTGGCTCCCTCCTCATACAGTTGTACATCAGTTGAAGCGTCTCACGCGTGCTGAATGTGTGTCATTCTAGCTCACAGCCAACATGCTCCTTTGGTGCAAATTTTACACTTGGCAGGGTGATTAACGCTCGTGATGCACTGAATCTGGGTTGCCCAGAAGTTGTCCCATAGAGTGGGACTCCAAATCCTTTTCTTCTTTTGCCTTTTGGATTTTCCTTTTCTTTTGATGATCATCGCTACACAAATATTTCCTGTGTGAGTTAACAGTGAATTTTGTTGTTATTTGTAAATATTGGATTCTCATTGAAAGCATTACAACCCCACAGGAAATTTGCACATTTATTTTCCCTGCAATGTATGAAATTTTGAAGTTAAAGGGCCCATATAATCTTGTAGAACTGTCTGTAGAACCTCTTGCCCAGGGAACACTTGGTAAGCTACAGCACTTCTCAGTCTTCTTGTGTCCCTGACTCAACTGCTTAGCAAATTGTCAGACAACCTACAAAGAGAATTATGGGCCCTGAGGGGTCTTGAGGAAATTGCACCACTGGCAGTTTTATCTGGGGGAGCTGCAGGGCCTAGACAATGCTCCACTTAAGTATGATGACAGACTAGAGGGGATGTACCCAGGCCCTTTCTATAAACTTCACAAAACCCTCACAGCTGAAAACTAAAACTCCTGGCATCCCCTGCTGAAGCTGTCGCTGTAGGGCAAAAGTCAACTGCAATAAATTTAGCTTATCAGCTAACTTGAAAACTGGAAACATATTATTTCTGGGTGTGTTCTATTAACAAAGTAAATTCAGTTTTTTGCCAATCTATAGCTCCATAGCATTAAACAAATAGTTTTTACCATTCGTTTGCATGGTGTCGAGCTTTGATGAATTCTGCGTGTGAAAATCATCCATTATAAGTGTGGGCTCTTGGAGAAAAACAAATCAAGCTAAAAACCTAAACTGCTGACTTACTTATGACAGACTACAGCCCCAGATCAGCGTGCAGTGTTTGAT
The DNA here is from genome assembly GCA_015106715.1 of Bujurquina vittata. Taxonomy (NCBI): domain Eukaryota; kingdom Metazoa; phylum Chordata; class Actinopteri; order Cichliformes; family Cichlidae; genus Bujurquina; species Bujurquina vittata. The sequence goes on from VUQK01013965.1 coordinate 36,298, forward strand.
GTGTTTACATGAAGTGTGCTGTGGGGATTCCTAACAGGTAACAGAGGACGATAGACCACAAAATGCATACAAGGCACATTTTATATTTGCTTAGAAGTGGTTATTAATACACACAGCCTAAAGTTTTCTGCAGGTATCAAGCAGGGACACCAGAAAAACACAGGGACGCCGCACTGCTGCATGCATGGAAGCTTGTGTTGCTTCCTTTGGTGCGTTATCATACTGGTTTGATGTGTTTGATGCTTCGGTGTCATTTTGATTTAAACACTCGACATGATAGCAAACGAAATGCGTCTGACTCAAATGACTTTCCACTGAAGTGTTTCTATGATGGCCTGTTTATGAGGGCGTTCTCCTTTCAGATTTGTGATCAAACGCCACCTACAGCTCCTCCTAAATACGTGTTTCCCTTATCTGTGAAAGGGGCACTCCCTGTGTTCTCCGTGTCGTGCATGCAGAGGTTTCTGAACAAGTGTATCAGAAACAGGTTAGGTGTTTTATCAAAAAAAAAACAGGGGTGGAGAAGTAAACCAAGCTAAACAAGAGAACAATGGACTTTTTCTTTATTGCAATAGAGTGAGAGAGATAAATAGTGGAACGAGGCTGACTGTGTATGTGGTACTGGTGCAGCCTCTAGCTGCCTGACCCGTCCATGGTGATGAATAATAAATGAGCAGGACAGAAGCAGTTACCATTTGGAGACAGTTTCCTGATGAATGATTACTGGCTCCATTGGGTCTGTATTTGCATAGGAGATGAAAATGTCGAGGGGAAGACACATGGCCGTTACAGTAGTGGAGCTATAGTACTTTTGACTGCTGAGAAGGCAACTCTTCTAATGTTATAATCAGCTAGCATGACTGGTCATAAGAGACCACACATAAAACAGAATAAGCGAAGATGGGCGAGGGGCGCACGAGGTGACATTTCAAATGAGATGTATTTATCTGTTATGCTATTAAATTGGTTGTCTGCTCCAGCAGAAATGCCGATTTATGTTTATACCATTCTGTACAGCTGTTCCTTTAATAACCCCATTCATTACCAGGCGACAGTTATTAACAGTTAAAAAAAAAAAGACCGCAACTGAGGTGAGGAAATTTCTCAGGAAACATATATATGGAGCAACAAGAATAATGAGGTTAAAGATAATGATCACTTTTGCAGAAAATGAAACAAAACCAGTTGATTAATCCTTTTGCAGACAGATGAAACCTGGCTGCCACTTATTTTACTGCAGCAGCCACGCCGCTGTGCACCAATACCTACTAGTGCCCAAGTGAGGGAGATAAGGATTTCATGGTCAACGCGTCAGCTCACAAGGCAGTGATGGTGCTGCAAGGGAGGGTATGGCTTCTGTCTGTTCCTGCAGGGTAAGATGAGAAGTGTCCCTGTCAATCTCAGAACTCTGTTTACACCTCAGAGCAGCCACCTATGCCACCACTTCTCGCCTCACCACGCAGAATCTTGCTTGGTTTGATCAGCTTTTTGAGTCAGCTTAATCTTGTCAGGCTTGACAATGAAGGCTGATCTCCTCTGTTCTTCTTAGCAGTGGAATCAGCCTACAGCTCGCCCTATTCAAACAGGGCCCAAGATTCCCCCAGAATCCATAATCATTTCTTCGAGGGATTTTTGGATGTATCAAACATTCTCAAGTAAAAGCAGTGATCTGTATTCATTCCTACCATAAGCCGGCCTGGCTGAATACTAAACGGCCCTGCTAAATTCTGAAGGCCCCCTTTTAACAGTGCCTAAGATATGCATGGGGGGGGTGGGAGGGGTGAATAAGAGAGAGAAGTCATCTTCTTTTCTTTGTCGTTGAAAAGAGATGAAGAGACAAGTGTCTTTTAGTGCTCTCAGGGTCGGTTGGTGCTAAGAAAAAGATAGAGAGGAGAGGAAAAGCACTAGAGAGAAAGCAGAGAGAGAAGGTGGGAGCCATCATTACCACAAGGCTACTTAAAAATCCTCCACTGAGGGCACTTAATAGAACCATTTGTAATAGAGGCTTCCTTTCACGATACACCATGTCTGCAAAGTACGGAGATGCTCTACATGTGGGTGGATGAGTGTAGAGAGCACAGAGTGGATGTTCTGCCCCCCAGATGTTTGCCTTCTTTGATAGAAAAGAAAGTCAAATGTGTTCGGAATGGTATGTACTTTTGTCTCTAAGGAATGTAATTAGCATTAGTTGTCTAGGCCACAGTCTGGACTACTCTCCTGCTCTAGCATTTAGCTGCACCTGTAAAGCTGTTTTCACACTTGCACTGCAGCCATTAAATTTCGTGGACTTTACCTGGGGAAACTATATGCTGTATGATTTACCCTGCCCTGCCAGCAGTGTTATGTGTAAACTGATTGAGGGCAAGAATAGAACCAGCAATTGTTTGGAAAAATTCACAGTCTGCATGTGGCTGATTATGTGGAACAGCAGTCACATTTCAGACCAACTCTAAAATAAAGTCCTGACATTAAACTAAAGAAATAATTATAGGTAAAACAAATTTTTCATATATTATATTATATTATATTATATTATATTATATTATATTATATTATATTATATTATATTATATTATATTATATTATATTAAAATATATATGTCTAATAATGAATTTAAGCTTTGTTTAAAAGAAAATTTGCAACAAAAAAAAGAAAAGAAAAAGCTAATCAGAAATCATCAAACTAACAAACAAATAAAGAAAATAAATAGTTGAAGCCTGCCATACTTACATGAGTTACTATTTCACTACAGGAAATTTATTGTATGCATTGTATCCCAACTGTATCTTACCTCACATGAAAGCAGTGGCCCCTTTTTATTGCTTATACACCTAACAAATTTATAGCTTTTATTGAACCAAAGACCTTATCAAAGTGGTAGCGTGTTACTTGGAAGCACATGATTTCAAGCTTAATCTGATTCATGGATTCATGGTGGACATTTGCCAACAGTTAGTGGAAACAAGTACAATATTTGCTGTGGCTGGTCTCTTAAAGACCATATCAAATGTAAAAAATGAACACCTGTGGCGCAAACAGTCTGAGCCAAGAAACTCTGAGGAATTATGGTGAGTGTACACCGCTGCTGAAACAAGCCACATTGTATCGCTCTTCCTTAAAAATGAGAGCTTTGGGGAATCATTTCAGGGCGTGCATTAATCAGTTTTACTGTATGCAAACTTAATACATCAACAGCATGCACACATTTGTACTGTATGCATAGTATGTTCTAGCAATCATATTTCTATTTATAAGCTTGAATTTTTTTCAAGCTCATACAATAAAGACAAATAGCAAAACTTTGTGCTCAACACTTTCAGGCTTGCCTGTGCGGACAGACATTAACACTGCCGGTGACATCTGTTTCCCCCACCATTATAACTCAAACAGAAATACAAAAAGAAAAAAATGACATTGTGAAAAGTTCAATAGCAATTTCTCTGAACCACATAGACCAATCTGTTAGCAAGTGGTCCCTATTTATTTTTGCAGTACCAACTTTGTGGTTATTAGATTTCCCTAGTTAGACCTTACATTTCACAATAACACCAAATAGTTGATTGAGTTTATTTATTGGATGCAACCACCACAACCCCTACGGAGCATCTTAGCCCACTAATGTTAGCAGGCTAAGCAGGGTTAACTGGCGATACTTGTGTTAAATCTGCTCCCTGCAATACTGACCATCGAAACCTTCTGTGATGTTAATGGAAACAAAGAGCAAAAAAACTGCAGTTTCTCCCCCAGTTGTTACATTTAAAGCAACTAAAATTAGAAGCTTGCATTCAAACATGCACAAATTGTAGGAAGACAACTCTGCAGTAATGGCTACTACTATTTATGGTATTTTCATAGATTTTTCTATGAGTACGCAATCATCAATCCATTATATAAATAGTGAACTAAGCAGATCCTTCAAGTCACATAACCACTGTGTTAGACCTTTAAAAATAAGAACAACTTGACTAATGGTAGAAAAGCTGCAGCTGCAGGAAAATGTGGGTGCAGTTAAGGTAAGATAGTTAAGTTATTTAAAATGATGTTCTTGAAATGAATTTCAGCAACCTTTAAACATAAAACCTATAATGAAATTCATTTTTATCAACAAGAAGAACACTTTCTGACTCAGAAGGTGATTTGAACTGCTGCACTCTTAAGTGGCTGTTGGAACTTGCTTGACTGTCTTTTGCTCTGCAATCCAGTGAACAGTGGATAAAAAAGCATCAACACAAAGCTGACAGAAACAAGCAAGAGCCATGGAGGTAACTTTAGCAGCTATGATTATACTGGTAAAAATGACTGCACAATTAATCTAAGCAATCAACCATATACTTCAATGCTCCTTTTAACTCCTACTTTAGAAACAGATTGTAATAAACGGTGTCTGTTTGGCATGTTCAAACATCAAATTTAAGAAATAATAAGTGTATTCATAGAGTGCGATCACAGTATAAACAAACGAAGAGCACCTTTTCTCCAAACCGTCTCGATAAGACTTCTAAACATAATGACTGTATACATCAAACATGGTGAGACTGTATCCTCATAATGCTTAGAAGACATTAAAATTAAAAAGAAAAAAGCTATACTTTGTTTCTAACAATAATGGAAGGACTTAAACTAAACAGAATTAAGATCAAATTCAAAATGAATAATTTTTCAGAGTGGCAATCATTTCATGAATAACCATCCTTGACTATACATATTTGTTCGCATAACCACGACTGAAAGTTGTGTGATCAATAGAAATGACCCATAGAAGTGCAGCAATGTATCAAAAAAAAAAGAGTAAAAGGCTTTGAATATGAATGGAGCCCTAAAATCTGAAGAGGTGCTTCAACTGCAGGATGAATGAATTTTTCTCAATCAGGTGGCATTTCGTTCATCACTGGAGCAGTGTTTGACCTAGCAAGGAATAACTCATGGTTATGGGCTGTCACCTTTCTTGTTCATTCTCAACTCCTCTAATTTGAGATCCAGCTAAAGGATATGCCACCTCCTCAATTTTCCCTGGTGGAACACAGCTGTGAAGGTAAGTATCAAAGACAGTATGTGTGTGGAGAATACCTTTGTTGGGTGGTGGAAGGAGAAAAATGTTAATAAGACATATTCCATATAATAGTACAGTTAAGGTTCTGTACCTACATTATGCTTGAGGGGGGAGTTAACCTGCCTGCATGAGTCTGGATTTATTCACAAATGCCAAAATCTATTTTTGCAATACTTTTACTTGATAACATTGCATTAACAAGACAGGAACAAGACATTGTGTAGTGAGGTGCTTCCCCTACTTTCCCAAATGAACTCCAACCAATCCAAATTTAAAGGAAAACTTCATGAGCATTTCAGCAGCGACATCATTAAAAAAACAAACGTAAATGAGGCAGCTGTAAAAACAGGTAGAACTAAAAAGAACATGTATCATAGGGAAGCGCGGTGGGCAGTGATTAGCACTGTTGCCTCGCAGCAAAAAGGTCCTGGGTTCGAGTCCGCCTTGGCAGGAACCTTTCTGTGTGGAGTTTGCTTGTTCTCCCCATGTTTTAGTGGCTTTTCTCCAGGTACTCTGGTTTCCTCTCCCAAGCCAAGGACATGCACTTAGTGGGGTTAGGTTAATTTGTGATTGTAAATTACATTAGGTGTGAATGTGTGTGCGAATGATTGTCTGTCTCTCTGTGTAAGCCCTGAGACAGACTGGCGACCTGTGGGGTGTACGCTGCCTCTCGCCCTATGACAGCCTATGACCCTCCTGTGACCCATGGT
>VUQK01013966.1:0-14506 GCA_015106715.1 Bujurquina vittata
GAAATGTTATAAACAACACAAGCTGATTAAAGAAGAGAAATTAGTGTGTAGAGCTAGACAAGTAGCCTTTGAAAAGTGCATTAAAAGGTTGAGCAGTTATAGACTCTTTTTTTTTTTTACAGAAAGGCTGGCTGTTAAAATTTTGCATAAAAATGCTGGTAAGATATCACACACGAATTAATGCAAATACGCTGCACTCAGCCAGGCATATCACCAATTCGCCTACGTTCCTATTAAAGTAGGAAAGACATGCTCAATGACATTAAAACAATCCAAAATAAATATGATTTTTATTTATGGCCTCACAACTCACAACCCAAAGCCCATGTGTTATGTACAATATGTTGCACTGTCCTTCCAAAACAACTTAATCCGCGAGCGATGCAATACAGTCATTAAGACATATTTTTGCCGCACTATAAAAAAAGACAATCCTGCAATCCACTCAAAACACATAAATAAAACATTGCTGCTTGAAAGAACTGGGCGAGAGGTTTTACATGTAAGCAAGCATAAACCAGTGCAGATATAGAAGAGGAGTCTTCTAAAGTAAGAGAGTAAAAAGTCCACACACAGAGAAGGAACAGGAGAGTGCTGCAGATCTCAGCCTGATTAATAATGCATTGCAGGGCGCTGCCAGCTCTGTGCCCAGCAGCAACGAGCCTGAGCTCTATCAGCAGAAGAGAGGTGCTTTCTGGAGGGACACAGGTGGAACGGCCAGGTGGGATGAAAGGAAAGGATGGTGCAGTCACCTCCACCTCTCACCTCTATCCTCACTTGCTATGTAACTCTCCATCTGGGTTCATATTCTGCCTTTGGTGCACACTGGTGTGTAAGCATGAGCAGAGTCACTCTCTAAATCCTTTAGTGCCCACTTCACTCTCATTCAGTTTTCATGAAGATTGAGGGGACCACAATATTAAGCACTAGTGGTGCCTGCAATTGTCCGACTCAATACAACAGAATCTATCACCTGTGGCTTCAGTTATTTTTGAAGCTGTAGTGCGCAAGATTGTTAGAGCGACAAATTGTATATTAACAGTAGATCAAATAATCGTCTTTTCTTTCATCTGAATGTATTCTTCTGCAGCTGGCAGAGACAAATAACTGAGTTAAAAAGACAGTAAATATTAAGATGGACATAAACAGCTCTGAATCAATGATGCTGCTGGATGTTTAAATAAGCAGTGCTTTATTGCGACTGCTTAGCAACTGCATAAGGTGATAATATGTCAGTGTTTTAGCCACCCCAGAAATAAAAAAAAGCTTATTGCATGTTCAAGTAAAGCCCCCCTAATAGCCATGTACTGTAGTTGTGTTTTCCTGGCTTTGACTTGGTGCTCACTATTACATTTAATTGCACTGGACTGCATTACACAGTAAGAAGTCCCCCTTTCTGTCAACACCTTCTCAATTCCTCCTGTCCTCCCGTCTGCCTCTGTCCCTGTGGAGGTCAGAGGTCATCAAAGCAGGAAGATTACAAAAGATTAAGAAAGAAAGATCACAGCACACAGACTGCAGACTACTTTGATGTTCTCTGCAGAAGAAAGAAAGTGCACCCTCTTCTGATCTTCTGCTCAGACTGGGGGATTTTAGAGGGGTAAGTAGAAGAGTCTGTTTTAACAAAAATGGCCTTTTGAGCAATGGTTGAGTGACAGCAGCATGGCTAATGTAAATAATTATGCAGTAAATTTGATAAATAATGTATTCCAGGCAACTAAACTGTATAACATTTTCATGTTTTGTGGGCATGCTTTTGACTTATGGATCAAAGTTTTGTTAAAGAAAGAAGGTATAAAAACAAAGAAGACATGAAAATGAGCGATGGGAGGTTAAAGGAAACCATTTTAAATTAGCTTATGGGTTTTTATCAATGACACGACATACCCCTCCCGTCCATTTTTTCCTCTTTTCACTGAAAACCGTTGCTCGTCCATCACAATTGTTTTACCCAACATTTCATTACCATAATAAAACACATGCATGGAAAAAAAAGATAAATTCAAAGAGACAGCGCAGCCAAAATCCTGGATTTGAGAGGCTTATTTTCATCTTTCTTTCTTGTCTTCTATTCTTTTATGTTGCTCTTTTCTTTTCGCTCAGAGAAATGGAAAGAGACATGTCTTTTCTTCCAGCCTGTGCCTCATTATGGTGCTTTTCAGGTCTGCTCTTTTGTATGGGGCCGGCCCAGAGCCATGCACATGCATAGCAGAGCAGCCGGTGGATTACCCAGACTCACGTCAACACTTCGACAGAACCACCTACCACTCCAGCGAACGCCCCTGCCAAGTGTACCATGAATGTTATATGCTTTAATAAGTGTAGCCAAAAAGCGATGCCAAGACTAAACCAACAGGAGCAGCAGCTGTACTACAGACATCAGCGTGGACAATAGATCTACGTCTTTAAACGAGGTCACAGCTATCACAATGCTGGACAGAATGCATTACATTTCAGTGATAGTCTAGTCACACAGAGCATCAAGTCTCTAACTGAATGCCAATAAGATTAGTTTTTTTTCTATGGTCACTGAACAGCCTCAGGTCATTGTCTGCTTTGAAGCTTTCAGCTTATAATCATACATGGTCAAATGACACATTTTAATACAAAAAATCTTGAGGTAATGCAAAGCAAAAGAAATGATAAACACTTGATAAATACATGTGCTCAGTATAAAGTTAAAAATCACTCTAAAAAGCAAACAAAAAGATATAATATTCCTGCTACGTATTCTACCACTGAGACACATAACTGTGAATTTATCTGTGTGAGTGAATTTTTTATGTGGTTGCAAGAGAAGCTACTCCCATTATGATGTGGTTTCAGGCAAAGATATCCCCGAGTAAAGCCCGCATAAAGCTACAAAAGAAAAAGCTGTAAAACCAGTGGCACGCTAAAAAAGAGAAAATGTTACAAACTAGCTGGTGAATGCAGAGATTCATTTAACTGCAAAAGCTTGATAATGTGCTTAGAGCAAAACAGAGGAAAGACTAACCTAATGAAAGCGTGATTTGCAGAATGACACATTTTGGCCTCACACACTGCTAGAAGAAGAAGGCTGCATTTTATAATGGTATTTGTGCATGTTGTTGCTGTGTGCATATTCTACGTGTGCACACCTGTGTTCAGCAGTTGGCCAAATACAGCAGGGGATTTTGGTTATTTATCACAACTGTACTATCACTTTCTGTGGCTTTCTCCTGGGACAGAGAGACTGATTCACTGCTACATGAAATGCTCATTAAGCCCCTTAGATGCAGCAACTGTATGCTATTGTTTCAATACACACACACACACACACACACACACACACACTACACAGGTACAAGTAAATCTGCGCATGTAAACACATATATGGTCACTGCACATAACACATATTTACACAGTTGCTCTATAAGTTTTGGACTCCCAATTTTAAGGAATTTTATATTTTAAGTGTTTCTAACATTCAGAATACCATTATTAAAGACAACTGCACCTATTTTGCTCTGCACAGCTATGTCTGACTCAAGGAAACCATCACTTGACACAAATGATCAGATTTTGCACAGCTCCCTCAGGAGCCACAAAGGTTTCACGCACACATGCTCTACCACTACCCATTACTAAACACACTTTAACGGCACTGAAAGTAAATCCTGGCATCTTGAATTTTCAAAATTCTTGAGACTATTCACATAATACAGATATAAGCAATAAGATGATATAGATAGTGGCTGCAATGATGTTAAGATGAAACTCTGTGAGCATCCTTGATTAGATTCATACTTGGGAAATTGAATCTGAAGGCTAATATCCTCACGAAGGAAAGGGACAAAAACAGCAGCAGCCAGTGAGCTTTGAGGGTGAGACACAAAGCATTAAGTCTTTTAAATCCCACAGAAAAAATAGATTTGTCTTTCTAACTTTCCAAAAGAGGAAAGCCTACAAACTGGGCTCTTACATCACAAACTGACAGGGAAAGAAAATTACTTCCAAAAAGCTTTAATGTGACACCTACAAGTTTGACTGGAAGGTTTTCACTGTTGTGTTTGTGTCTGTTTGGTTCATTCATAAGATCAAAAATGCAGCAGTGAATTAACACAAATATAACTCCTGACAGCTGATCTGAATATTTCAAAAACTACTAATCTAACTGGGATTTTCCTGCACAATAATTCCTGTGGTTTACAGTGGATGGTCTAAAAAAGAGAAAATGTCCAGTGAGCAGCAGTTTTCTGGCTGTAAATGCCTTGTTGATGCCAGAAGTCAGAGGAGAATAGCCAGACTGCTTTGACCTTATAGGAAGGCAACATTAACTCAAATAACCACTTGGTACAACCAAAGTATGCAGAAGAGCATCTCTGAATGCACAATACATCAAACCTTGAAGCAGAAGACCACACTTGAGGTTATATTGCCCACCCCTATGGCCATAATGACTACAGTTTGCCCATCTCCTGCCCATACGACACCATAACCACAAGCTCAAATCATCTCAAATGGGTTTGTTAAACATAACAGCTCAGCTCACTGTAGTAAAATGGCCTCCACAGTCACCAGATCTCAATCCAGTAGAGCGCCTTTGGTGAAACAGGAGATTCAGATCATGGATGTGCAGCCAACAAATCTGCAGCAACTGTGTGATGCTATCATGTCAATGTGGACCAAAATGTCTGAGGAATGTTTCCATTACCTTGTTGAATCTATGCCATAAAGAATTAAAACAGGGCTGAAGGCAAAAGAGGTAGTAGCAAGGTGTACCTAAAGTGTTCAGTTAGTGCAGAAGCACTATTTAGTGAAGGAAAGGAGACACAATTTTTTTTTAGATGTTCTGAGGTGAGAGAAAATTCATTGTTCATCAACCTTTCCTTCTCACATCAAGCCTCTCTTTCTTTCTTTCCTGCTGTTTCCCCACTGACTTTAGAGAGTGTCGTCCATTTGACCAGCCCTGCTTGGTGTCTGTGCGGCTGGAGCACTGGTGCCACTGGTAAAGGTTTCTGCGTGTTTCTTTGTGTATGGGACAGAAACAGAATCCCCAAACACATACATGGAATCATGATAAAAACACGTTTTTAACATAAGAAAATTCATCAAGCTGTAAAACAGCCAAGTGTGAGAGGAGGGTGCAACAAATCATCACGAAACATGTCAGCCATTACTCGGCCTTTCAGCACCCAACTCTGCAGCTCAGCTGGACATAGACTACATCACAAAGTCTAAAAACAATTAGCTCAAGCGTGGAAATCTGTTTTTGAAAGAAATCTTCACAATTTCAGAATGTTTTGTTTTGTCTGACAAAAAGAATCAAAAAAGGTTTTACATTTAAAAGATGTAAAATCAAATGCACCAAGTAACAGAAAACAGCTGGACCTTGGGGGCCTGACTAGTCAATTTTATTGATGGTTTCAAGTCTCAAGTCTCACTTAATGCAAGTCTGTACTTCAACATTTTTAAACACGAGGCACTCAGATTCTCTGTATGGAGACAGAAAAGAAGAAGAAAAAAGTCATACTGCAGGTACAACTCTCGCTTTTTGTCTCTTTTTATAGTGCATCTCTCTTCTACTTTCTTTCTGCAGTCCTTTTACACATATCCATCCGCAGTATTGACCACATACACACACACACATACACACACACACGCACACACACACACAGACAGACAGCTGTTGCAAAGCCATTTTCTGTGCGTTCATGAAGAGGGCACGTTGAGCTTCTCACTGCAGCTCTTCCCTGACTCTGTAGTCAGCACAAACGGCACGTGGCTTAAACCTACACCCATGTGAGAAACACAGACACACTCTCATGCACCCTTGGACATACCTTCACATTCACCTTTGCTTTAAATACAGTCACGCACAAGCCTGCACAAATTACCCGTGTGTAAATCAAGAGGTCCTTGTAAAGAACCATTCAATTGCTCATATGCAGTCACACACAGAAAGCAAACTAAATGCATCTAAAAATAGCAACCCACTGGCACCCCCACTGTCATCATTATTCCTTTCATCATCCCTTATCAGCAATGTGGGGCTCAGTTGTTGGACAGTCAAGCTGCTTTCATGGAGCTTTCTTAGTCTCCCCATTGGCACAGACAGTGACATCACCATACCCTCTTTTCAATTCTTGTCCTCCATCTATTCTCTCTGATATTTCCATCGTGCATCCATAAGCCCCTTTCCTTCTCTCTCCCTTCCTTTCTCTTTCTCTCTCAGTCTACTTAGTGAGAATGGGAAACACTGCTGAATGACACCCACTACAGTGTGAAAATCAAGATGAAGGAGGACAGAAGGTGACACCCCAGAGGACAACTTTTACCTTGGCTGAGTAGACCTATAGAGACAGTAGATTTCATAAGATTAACTAACATAATTAAAAACAGATGCATCGAAGAGATTACGTAATGGAGTAACCTGTTTAAAGTAAGTGATTAATCTTTACAGTAAGTCAAAAATCAACATTAAAAATCCCCCCAAAAAAATAAAAAAATAAAAGACAATTTGGGTATTGATTGGTGAGATCCATCCATCCATCCATCCATCCATCCAGCTTCTTCCACTTACCCAGTTCAGCATGTCGGAGGGGTTGGGGTCTGTCCCAGCTGTCACAGGGTGAAAGGCAGGTTCATATGTTGCATGGTGAACTTAATGTATCAGATTCGACAAGGACGTCCAGGAAACATTAAGAAGTACTTCATTACAACTTTCATTTTGGAACTATTTTTCAACCATGAGCAGACCTCGAGGAAAGACCACCAGCCAGCGGTTATTCAAGGTCAAAATGTTTGCTGGGTACTCACTGATTTATTTATTTATTTATTTTTGTCAGTGCAAAAGACCCATCTAAAAAAAGTTATCCAGTTCATTACCCATGGTTCACCTCCACAAAGAGATTCATGAAACATGGCGTGGAAATTTTTTTCTCTGGGTGACAAGCCTAAACAGTGCAACCATAACTGGCAAGTGAAAAACACCTCTTCAGAGTAACAAAACAGATTATAAAAATAGCTTTCACTTTAAAGTTATGTAGAATCTAATAGTCACAAGACTAATATATCACTCGATGGGGTGTCTTGCCTACAAAATGCAAATAAGATTGAAAAATAAGATTTATACAAGATTTGCTTGCTGACTGAGATTGATGCTTATAAAACAGAGAGAGCATAATGATGATACTGATTTTGCACCTGCAATAGGGGGAAAAAGGAAAGGAAAAAACAAGTTTGAGTCACTTTATAATAGCCAGGAATGATGCATGGTGCTGGCTCCAGGTGTGAATGGGCTCCAAAAGTAGGTTAATAAACCTAATGGTGAAAAATGATGTGACAATAAACTAACTGGCTGACAGCGCTCTTTTGAAGAAGTTTATACTTCCACTAAAATGAGGAACATCCATTTTATGCTGTCAGATTAGCAGTCTGAAGAGTCCAAAGTTCCAGCAAACTTTGCATCTTATGAATCTTTGATCCTTTTTTCTCTCTCTCTGTAGTGGCTGTGTCATTTTCTCAGATTTTTGACATCATATACAGTATATATCATATATAGTACAAGATGTGCAGATCTTTTGCATGGTAGGCTTCAGAAAAGAAACAGGCCAATGTGGACATGAAAATTAAACTTTCTGGGGGGCTCAAACAATTAATCTAAATGAATATCCCAGTTTCTATAGATCGCTTTGTGGTAATACAGTCAGTGAACTTACAAACCCCCCACTGTCGCTCAGTATCTAAATTAACTTCCCTCCCTCACTATTTGAACAGAAAGACACACATAAAATAAGAGATCTCCACCGCTGCACACCTGTGGCCTGAGAAAAAAAACACACTTCTGTTCTCACACGGCATGTTTTCCCATTTTAAAGGAGACACATACCAACTGCAAAGAAATCCCTAACCCTCAGCAGAGCCCTCTGAAACAGGAAGAGAGCACTTGAGTCAGGATTTTGTGGGTAAGAGTGGCTTAAGGGGGTTGTCCAAGCTGAGGACACAGAAAGAAGCTCACATGGAAAGGCTGAGGTCAGTTCAACGGCTAAAGAGAAAGAAAAGCAGGAGAGAGTAAAAAAATTTGAGCATCTTAAAAACTGGAGAGTGCGAAAGAAAGGGGGGGGGCACAAAGGAGAGGGGAGAGAGCAGTAGGTTTTTTGGATGTGATGAGAGCGTACATTGTAAGCGAAGCTGTACATGATAAGAGGGGTCAAGAGGGAGAAAAACAGCGAAGTGAAAAGGTGATACACTGTTGGCCCTACAGAGGGAACATGTTTTTACTGGGAAACAAAAATGTGTGGGAAAATACTCCATAATAATAAATTATGGGCTACTAGGTACAAATATTTTGGATCAAAGTAAGTGAACTGGCAAATCAACAATTGGTTCTGTAATTCAAAACGAGAGAGGACACAGCATGCTCTGAAAAAAGGCACAAGCTGCTCTTGGAAATATCTAAGACACGGTACAACAAAACAACATCCAGATCACTGTGTGATGATCAAAGCAGGAGTGTCCCTTTCAATGAGGAGAATACGCAGCAGCACTAATGGATTAAAATTCCCAGGAAACATCGGGATTTTAAATATCAAACTGTTCTTTTATTGTGGAGGGTTTAAACTGTGTAAGGCCGCAATACTGCACAAGGACTGTAACTGAACAAGGGGACAAACACAATGCCTTTAAATAGTTTTAACCTTAGAAAGATCACTGGCTGAAATTTTGAATAAATGGAGCATGAAGGAGGGTTGAATTGCCACAGCTAGGGGTTGTGTGGATTTGCAGGGGAGAGCGCAGGAAGCACCAGGTGAACATTATCAAGATAATAATAATCAGGAAATAAAAAAAGAACTAAAAAACACTGGCCTTAAGTCCCCCACACTTTACAAGTTGCTGCCCATAAAAAGTCCATCATTGGCCTTGACCTGTGTGCGAGTTTCACTGAAATCTGACCAGATCTCTGGGAGGAATAACGATTTTTATGAAGTGTGGAGGGATGGACGACAGACACCGTGCCTTCGGTCCTTCGACCAAATGAGCTAAAAATGTACCAAATTTGAAAAGGCTGTTTTACTGAACCAGTCCGTGAGATCACCTTGAGTTTTATGTTGCCCATGAATTAAAATGAGTTTAACACTGATCTATGCACTGCATATACTGATTATCTGCATAAGCTGTAAATAGTCCGGAGTAGTCTATTGTCAGTGTTGGAGTCAGAACTGCTCTGCTGGCCAAACTATGTAATGCTACTCTGATAAAAAATTGTACATGCATTTATTTTTGTATCAATTACACAGATTACTGATATTATGGACTTTGATTATATTTCTTTGAATGAGCAAAAACTCAGTTACACAAAGTTTGAGACTTAAACCTGTTATAATGACAAAAAATAGATTTAACACAAAAGAATAATACCAACTAATACCAACCATTGCTTAAATGCAGACAGGCCAGTGGTAAACAACAAGTATCCTTTTTGAATTATATGCTCATTGGACACTTTATTAGGTACACCTGTTCAACTGCTTCTTATAGTAGCACTAATAAGTAATCAGCCAATCACATGACAGCCACATGCATTTAGGCATGTAGAAATGCTCGAGACCACTTGCTGAAGTTCAAACTGAGCAACACAATTGGGAAGAAAAAAAGCGCTTTAAGTGATTTTGAGTCCAGGCTCACCAAAATTGGATAACAGAAGATTAGAAAAATTTTGCCTCAATCTCTGATGCGATATTCAGATGGTGGGGTCACAATTTGGAGTGAACAGCATGAAAGCATGAATCTATCCTGCTTTGTATCATGGTTCAGACTGTTGATGGCGGTGATGGAGAGCCCTTCAGTAGCAACTGAACATCATTTAAATGCCGCTGTAGGCACCGGCCAATATCAACAGATTAAATAAGGAGGTCTACATATCAGTCAGTAACTCTCTGGATCATAAATGCCTATATGCATCTTCAGAGTCGAAAGACGAAACTCACCTCTCCTCCCATTAAATCATTCATGACCCCGCAGTGCTGTGGACCACACAGTGCCAGACCTGCCTCCACTAATCTGTCTCCACTTTGACAGTAAGCACACACACCATTAGACTCACTGTTTTAAGCTCTGCACTGTAATACAGCTTCTTGGACAGCAATTACAAATGCTCATCCAAGAAGGTAGACATTCAAAACCTCTCAGGCCATCAGTATTTAATTGTGTCTTCCTGCTCCTACTCCACACACCTGTATCCTCTGCTAGCCTCAGTGGCAGTATTTATCTATAGAATATGTCTAAATCTCCACCTTGCGCTGATATTCTCTTTCACTGCCTGGCACTCCCCACACTATCAATCAGCCTCACGTCCATATTCATGAGGCCTGTGGTGCATCTAGAAGGGCAGACTGGGTACCAATCCATGGGCGTTCCCTAAATACTGCCCTTCTATTTCTGTTAGGTTGCCCTTTCCTGGCCATGTGCTGAAGGAAAGTGAACCTTAAAAAAACGTGCTGTCCTTAAATGTCTGCTCAAAGACATTTTTTTTAATTCTGTATTTAAAACAAGAAGTCAGAGGAGAACCTTTACTTACTAAAACCATCACCACTGTGTCCTAAATAATATAATGTAGTTATTTATAGGATGCACCCAAGCTCTATATGCAGAAAAGATGAGGCTGTTTCACTGAGTTTATGAGGCAGTTGCAGAAAAAAAGGTAAAGAATTAATGATAATGAGGCATATTTTGCTCCACATGGCAAATAAATCACATGGTCTAGATCATATATTGTAACAATATCCACTGATTTAATGTTGGGAATAACTACATACATACATACTTTAGGATGTTACAATCAGTCATCCTTCCAGTTAAAGAGTTTGATAGAGCAACTCACTAAATATTCTAGTTTGCTGAGGTTTTGGGAAAATTACATGAATTTTTAACTTCTTTACCCTTCCATCTTTCTGTCTATCAAGCCCGTGACTGAACGAGTGCAGAAATCTTTAATGAATAATTGATGACTCTGCGTAACAGTATTGCAGAACAGCGTTGAATTGCTGCACTGGATCAGAGGGAGAGGCGGGTGTGAACACAGATTGTGTGTGTACTGCACACTCTGCTGGTATCTGGGGCAATGTGTGACACCGTGTGTGTCGGATAAGGATGGAGTCCTCCAGGCATCCCATACAACAAAACACAATCGATTCCTTGTGAGGGAAGTTTGAGCCCTTCACACTTCCTGTCCTGTCGCCGTATTTTGAAAATGATCTCTGACCCAACTAAGAGTGAGTGACTGCATCATGCCGTCCTGTCAAATTGCTTAAGATCTCAACCAAGTCATAGTGAAGTTGAATGTAAATGAGCTCTGACCTTGCTCTGACCAGCAGAGGGAGCTAAGACTGGCTCATCCCGGCTATTAATCCATCCTCAAGGAATCAAATACGTCAGTCCTGATAATCCAAATCACATTTGCGTATTGGATGCCATTTCTTCAGGCAATCAAGGACAAACATCTGGATGGCTTTCCTGACTACAGCATGACATCTCAGTTGTGACACCGCATTAATTTCAGTACACATCTCCCTGTAACTTCTATTGTTCTCAGATTCATCCATGCAGTAACATCTGACTGTGCAACTAAGAATATTTCTCATTAATCTTGCTACTGAGGGAAACAGATGTCTGAATTATTGTGCTGAGCCATACCCTAGGTGAACACACACATAGGCATCCTTACTTAGAGCCAAACTCATACTCGTCTTTTTTCACAGGCGTTTATTTTTGCACCACATCTTTCCTAGTTTGTATATGTAGGTAAAAAGAGCTGATTTATTTTTTTGACTGTTTTAATCCTCCATTGGTTTAGCCTGCTTAAATTTTATAGTAAGCAATATTCTTCACTCTGGACTGACTACCCAATATTTTCCTCAGGCTTGCCAAAGTTTAGATTACTAAAAGCTAAAATAGAGAAAGATGATAGAATGCTACGATGTGTCAGCTCACAACAAAATAATTAAAAAAAATAACAGCTTTGCCTAGCATAAGAGTTTTTTGGGATTAAAACTGTGGAAAGGATTTTTCACTCAACAGAACTGCTTGCTGCACACTGGGCAGATTTTCACACTCACGCATACACCTCTGCTAAGTAGTGAGATATTCTGAGCACATTACACAACAACTAGGGCTGAAGTTCAAGTATGTTACAAGCGTGTAAAAAGCAGGCATGTGAAACCAAAAATAAACACATGATGGAAATACTGAACCGAATTTAAATTTAGACAGTAAACACTTAAAGTGCAAATTAATAATTTAACTGGTTTAGCCGGCTGCAAGCTGTGAGGTTTTTAACGGTATTATATTATGCAATCTTATACATTAATATTCAGCTCAATGTGATGCATCAGATAAAATAGGAATCCTGTTAATTATAAATGAGTTATTAAGACAGCAAGGGTTTGAGCAATACTGTCGGAGAAAGAGGTGATGGGGAAAATGGAGGAATAAAAACACAAGAGTAAGTATTGCGACAGATTTTATTTCATCGACTCAGCGAAATGCAAAAATGACTAGCATGAAGAGATGGCATGGCATGTGGGGCAGGAAAGCTGATGAATGATGGGAGAACAGCAAGACTGTGAGGGAAGTTGTTTTCTAATAACCTTCAGCTTCCTGAGCAAAGACAAACACAAGCGAGGACATGGACGCCTTTACCTTTTAATCTGAAAGCTAGTAAACTCACAGTCAGTAAAGTGGTTGAGATTACGCATTTTAAATAAAAGATAAGAAATGCTAAATTAAAGTCATTTTCATTTCAGGGAAAGTGTTTAACATGAAGCCATTAACAGGGCAAAAAAATGATTATTTACATTAAAGCTCCAGAATATTTTCTTGATTGACTCTTTGTCTAAAAAGTGTGCGCAATCAATCCCAGACACAACAGTAATGTCAAATATTTAGTTTATCCAATTAACTGCCCCAAGTGTTGACCTCAATTTTTTTAAGGACAGACTGTACACCATGCCAAGTTTTCTATTAATAACGTTGGGAATCACCAAAACTATTTTACTGTATGTCTGCCGAAGGGTGCCAAGTTTGACATTTTTTTGTAGATTCAACTAAAGAAATGTGTGCCACTAACAAAACAACTAATGATACAATTTAAAACTGGGTAGGCTCATATAAATTTATACTTCTTCCTTCCTTCTATTAAACAATTTGAGTTGTTTAATATAATCACGGCATCCCTTTTTCCCCTTTACCAACGATGAATTGCATTTTGTTCTTTAAAACGTGCAAAGTAAACTTTATCTGTCTATGTTACAGTAGGTTTACTATAGAAAACTAAAGTGTGCAGCTGACTCCATCAATGAAGTCATGAAATTGTCTCAGATTCATTTTGTCAATCAGCTTATGAGTGAATCAGTTCAGCTCAAAGCAGGACTGCGCCCATGAAATGGCATCTCTACACGCTCAGTTTTCATGTGTTTGTATAAAGCTCATGTGGTAAAGCGCTTACAGCTGTATCACCAGACTGTGCATATCCATCTTAACCGTTCTAAACATTTGCCAAAGATGTCCGTTATATGTGTTCAGGAGATACAGACATGAGCTCTTTGAGCTTTCTACATTTGGAAAGGCAGAAACCACAGCATCACTATGTGCTGCACATCTATCACGGATTTCTATTGATAATATTGATGAAGATGATATTTCAATCACACAGAATATTTAACATGCTCTCTCTCATACTTTCTCAAGCTTTTTAACAGTATGTAGCAATTAAAGGTCTAAGCCTGAGGAGGTGCTGAGGCCAAAGTCAAAGTGCTCTGACAAATATTTTCTCCATTACCACCACACTAACTGTCCTGCACCGCCCAAGGCGACACTATATTCTGCTTTAGTTAGACTCTGTAAGCGAGCAGGGGAAGGGGTGAAAAGAATAGTGGCCACACAAGCAAGGCAAAAAAAAGGGGGGGGCTGTTTTATAAGTAGACTAGAAAAGGAGCAGAAAAAGAGATGAGGACACAATGAATGTACTGTAGCCTGTATCTAACTCCAGCCATCAATAAAAATTAACAAGTCATTTTTATGGATCACTCAGCCTCTTTGTGTTCCTGCAAACAAGCTGAGCTGGAAAAAACAAAAAAACAAGAAGACAAAGTATCCATCTATGGTTAAACTGGATTTTCAGTGCTGCTTGTGGTTGTAAAGAAACTTAAATATTGGATGTGTGGGTAAAAGCATGTAATGTTACTGTGCCAGCAACATTTAAAGGCCTAACATAATTAGATCCATCACTGGGCCAGCTGTTGCCATTCATCAGGGTCAGGATAGTGTCCACACACACACACACACACACACACACACACACACAGTGGAATATCACAACATGGACTCGGCCCCATGAACTGGACCAAACAAAGATGAGGACCAGACAACTGGACTCAGAAGAACTGCATCACCACAGAGGAGTACTACAACCTGGAGCATTCACAGTACTCTACATGCCAAAATACTAAAACCCTAAACACTCTATCAGGGAGGGAAACCTTCAGAA